>JAHBCN010001957.1:0-103017 GCA_019359885.1 Listronotus oregonensis
AAAACACAGCCACGGCAGAAATATCGAACACAAAAAAAATTTATTTCAGTGACTAAAACACAAATGTGATACGGAGACATATTAGAATTAATATTTATATAGGGAAATGCCAGCTTACAGCCCCCATAATATGATTAAATTATTTAATGAGGGTTGGCTAAAAAACCCACCGTGAATACCTGCCGGCTTTATGTCCACTCCTGGGACTCCCGGGGTGTTGGCACTGTTGCCAGTTTTAATGCGCTTGTTCCCCCTAAATAAAAATGTTTTTTTTTTAAATTTTAGTATGGCATATTTTAATTAAATAATTATTTAGTTTATGCGTATTGTTGAAATTGTTGTACACTTTTTCTAATACCAACTTAATTTTTATTTTTTTCCCCCAAGGTTCCAACTAATGGGGTTTTTTTTTAAGGGGGACGTGACAATCTTGCAAATAATTTTTTTTTTTGAACTTTTTTTGACTTATTTTTGCCTAAGAAAATGGCCGCCTGTCTTGCGCGACCAATCTGCGCGAAATTTTCCCGCCAGCTGAGGGGAAATACTGTTTTATTTTTTTTGTATACTGTGGATCATGGGGGACCCCAGAATACGAGGGTCATATTCTGGGGTATAGACATCAAAATATTTGATTTGAATAAGTGATCATTTTTTAAATGGTCATCTATTTATAACAGGTACATGCTAGTATACATTTAAAAATCACCTGAAGCAGCTATTTTTATCTGCAAATCTTACAAAAAGAAAATAATTATTTTGATATGTAAGTAACATTTATTAAAACAGTGAGCAATTGTTTTGTACATCGAGATATGTGGTTGTTAAAAGCTTTAGTAACTTAAAATTTATATTTTAAAAACTGTGGAAAAATCTATTTTAGATAAAAGCTAGAGCTGGTATCAAGAATGAACTTAGTACTTATATTTATATAGATTTTGTCAATCATAACATCTCTGTTAAAAAAAATAATAAAAAGTCAAGTCTAAAGTATCGTTGGCACTAGAACTTTTGGAGTCCTATATTTTTGTTTCTGTATATGGGCCCTTAATAATATTTCATATTTATTATATTATTTGATAGTTATGGAATCTACTAAAAAAATTTAATTAGAAAAAGAAATCTGATGCACCAGACACACTGGAGGATCCTATAATTAGTGGCAACTTTATATGTTCTTACAAATTATTTCATATTTTGTTTTTTGTTTCCTTATTTAGCGTCTTTTGCTTGAAGCTAATTACCAGTCGTGTCCCTTCTAGAGTATCTAGAGAGAGTATTCCTATCTAAATATGGCAGTGAATAAGTAAGGGATCTTTCTTAAGATTCTACTAGGCCTGCCTAATGAAAGGAGTCTGGCATAGGATAAGGTATATTCTGTTCAGAGGTGTCGGTAATTTAATTAAAATAATTAAAAAATCGTATTCAATTACTCCTCAGTAATTGGATTACTTTCCAGAAAAGGCATATAAATCCCAAGTAATTAAATTACTTAAAGAGTAATTAAACTTAAAAGTAATTCAATTACCTAATAAATAATTAAATTACTTCGAAAAATTCAATTACCTTTCTTTATGCAAAAACTGCCAGAATTTTCCCGCCAGCCAGAAAGAGCATCTTGAAACACGGCGAGCCGCTTTGATTGGGAACGCCGCCTCTGCGTCGATTTAGTTTTTTCGATTTAACCTACCGCTACCGTTTTTATACTTTTTTTTGTGGAAAAATCTGTTGATGTTTGGGGTAGGATACAAAGAATTTTTTATTTTAGAATCATTTAATGTTGAACTTGCCAAGAAAGCAGTTTGAATAGAGTGACGTGCGCGTATGATGCATATAAGTATAAAAATGTTATTTGTTTAGTGTATCGTCTTTAATATATATGGTAATTTAAATAGAGTAATTGCTAAAATATTCAATTAATTTTAGTTTAAATTGATTATTGAATTACTTTTAACAAACGTGCTAGTAATTGGTAATTGTAATTAAATTATTTTTGAAAAGTAATTGCGACAGCTCTGATTCTGTTGCACGTGTGTAAAAAATGTTGCAGGCACATCCTAGTGCTGTCAAATGAGCTATGTATTACCGGTTTCTGACAGGACCCTTAACTTTTCCACATAACATGTATTCTTGATTTTCGCCAGTCCACGTTTCCAGGTATCACAGAACGAAGAAAGTTCCCTTTTTACCCTCTGCATATAAAAATAAGATTTTTCTTGGTTTTATAGGTTCAATAATTATCTTTTTATGTTAGTTAGTGTTCCATGTACATAAATTAGGATACAGATACAAAATTTCATGATTCGCGATGATTCAAAAAGTATTTAAAGCAACAGGAATTATGTTATATAGTTTTTTGTCCAGTCCAGTGGTGTACCCAGAAAAAAGAAAGAACAAGGATTCAGCGCCCTCTAAATGGCAAATGCCTCCCCCTGCTCGGGCCTGATCTTGAAAATAAAACAAGGATTTCAAATGTTACCTTACAGATATTTAATTTAACTTAACCTATAATTTAGTACTAAATTAAAACAACATATTAAATATAATTTGTCTACAAAATTAAAACAACACATGAAATATTTATATTTAATCCGCGCTCAATTTCAGCTAGTTTATCGAATACCTCATCGGGATATACCGATATTTGGGTATGCTAAATTTATATGCTTGTTTTTATTTTTTTGGTAAAATTCTTTCTCAATTCTTTTGGGAGGCAAATGCCTCCTTGACCCTCCTCCTGGGGTACGCCACTGGTCCAGTTTTTATTGAAGTCAGATATGGCGATACTTTTGTTCGAGTCTTAAAAAATTAGACCTAGCAGAAACGCCACAGATACTAAAGACTTTAAGACAAACCTTTGAAAGAAGATATTTTAATACCGGGATTTTTAATGACTCTTCCTTATGTATTTTTACACTACTTACTGGTTGTTATATCTACTAGGTGTCAACCAGCTCTGCTATAGCAACTATAATAATCAATACAATACAATATAAAATCGCTGTATAATTGTAAGATAATTTTATTCTAATAAGCTTATTAATTATAAGATAAAAACAGACTTATGTTATTATTGTCAAAATTTGTCGTTGGAAGTCTACTATAGCTAGTTTTTATACTTATTAAAATGTATATCGATATTAAAAGTTGTGAAGGAAGGCATTTAAACAAACATTTTAAGTAAGGTAATGTATATGATACAGGAAAAAAAGAGATTGTTAGGGAAAGTTGACTCTGCCTAGGAAGAGTAAACTCTTACTAAAAGTACCAGTAAAAGTTGATTGCAAATAAGCAGATCAACTTTACCTAGGAAGAGTTAACCTGCTATGATTTAGTTAAAGCTGATTCCTAGATGTTGCTACCATATTCTTTTTTTTTTCTTCCCTGGAAGCCGTTTAGATTTACTACCAGTTTGCGAACTATCAACCAGGAAGCAACTTCTAAAGATGCCAACCGCTCGTGTTGGCGAAACGTCAAGTCAGCCAGACAATCGACGCCTAACAGCCCAAAAACCATTGAAACATTGAACATTTATTATAAAATAATCCAGTATCGGTCTTTCAACCATTTCTAGCTGATAGGGGAGGTTGGTTATTACTTTAAATCATTAGAAGTAAACAAGCAAGGTATGAAATAATCTATTACCAATATTTAATATACAATTAAAAGTTATGGTACGTTTTACAATAATTCGTTGATTTCTCGTTTTACCTGCTACTGTTAGTCGTAAAACTCAATATACTCTGGGTACCCGCATGCAGGTCCGAACTTAAAATTTTCTTTATTTATTGTTGTACCTACTTTTTGGTATATTATGTAGGTTATAGGCAAATCGCAGGTGTTGAATATAAAGCAGAGTCTTTTTGTCTTAGTTCATCAGTCGTTTGGAGTTTGTCAAGGTATTTTCTTGTGTGTTATTGAGCATCCAAAATAGCTAACCTAAACTATTAATATTAGTACGTAATCAGGACCTGTACCCTTTCAAAAAGTGCGGTGCCTACACAGAAGATATTTGTCAGGCAACCTATTTATGGTTGGGTTTTCCGCTGAGGGTTGTAATTTAAATTTTATTGCGGTCAAGAAATCAACGAATTATTGTGAAACGTGCCATACATAGTAAAACGGTCAATCTTAACTTGCATATTATTTCTTGATCGTTTTAGGTATACAGGATGTTCAAGAAATTGGAGCCAGAATTTAAAAGCGATGGAAGTGTTTTTTCTAAATTAGTTCTTTTTCATCACTAAGGGTAGTTTACTGAGGCTTATAGAGAACTTATATACCATATGAAGTGAAGTAAACTAAGTAGTTTATTATTATTAATATAGAACTTAAAGATTTTGAATTGGCGAGAAAAGGTAACACGTAGCATTCTAAGCAGGATTAGTTCTGGAAAAATCTACTTGCGACGTTTGTGTCCGAGGGTGCCCAGTTTGCAAATATACATAAAATTATTTGAAAACGGAACATCACCTCTAGACAATGAAGTCCTATCCGATCATACATATAGCCTCAAAAATTTTAATAGGTTTTTATCCTGCCTTGTATATGACATTACCCATTTTTAAAGCTTTACAATAATGAGAGGCTGGAGATTCAATACCATTATTAAATTGTCTATTTTCTGCAATTTTTAAGTTTTGAAAGATATTCAATAACATAGGTCAACGTTTCCCACATGAATGCGCAGATATCTTTCCAGATGTGTTAGTATGTTGAATTATACCATCTCCACATAGTATTGAGATATTACACATGTACCTTAAGCACTTTAGAAATCTATGGCAAGTTAAAAAAAGGTGGGAATTTCTTAACCAACCGTATTCAAATTATTTTAAAACTAACACCTTGTCCATTAACTAAACAAAAGGCCCTTAAAATCCTTTAATTTCCGTTTGAACCATCCCGTAAGTATGTCACTATTTTCTTCAGAATTACATTTTTTACTGTTGACTTAAATGCTCCAAACCACTTTTAACCATTAGGTATACATAAAATGGAATTAATATTAAAAGTAATTTAATTGAATTTAAGTACCTAATGTCGGCCACACACCTTCCGGAATTCTTAAGGAAAAAACTGCGCTAAAAAAAGGCGTTCTCACACAAACGCTCCGGAAGTTTCTAAGGCCAGGACACAGGGCCGGAGCGAACAACTTCTCATTGGGGGGGAGGTGATTTTGGCGCCCCCAGTCCAATTTTTAAATTGAGTATACTGCTTCACACGCTTACAGAAAAGCTTTGTTCTCTTACCCACCGACGGGCTGTAGAGGATATGTCACTTTTTATAAGTATTTTCACGGCTTCTGTTCCGAGGAGTTCGCAAGTATAATTTCTCTGGCAGCTCCCAACAGAGTAACACATAGTGGCACTTTTATGCATTTTTTACAGCCCAGACTGGAATCTACTACACGAAAAAGTGTTCCTTTTCCCAAATCCAATAATATTTAGTCTTGTGTGATAAACTCCCTCTTACCACACTAAAGACTCTCACGCTACGTTAGTATTTAAGCCCTAGCTTTCGTGGACTGTCCCAAGATTAAAAAAAAGCCTATGTAAAAAACCATACTTATCGTTAAACTTCTTTATGTTACCTGCATGACGTGACACTATTTTATTGTTCTTTTACACAAATTATAAATTTATACAATATTATATGACCCTAAAACACAAACAACCAATCTAAATCATGGTACTCTTTTACTTTGCTTGACCCTCACCGGAGGCGCTGACCACAAATCTAAAGTAATTTTTTTTCGACGTTTTATTTTTGAGATATCGATTATAAAATATGATAAATAATTAAATAAAATCATTTCCACTACCTTGCCTTTTTTTATCATAAATTTGGCATCTAATTCGTGTTAGAGCATTTTGCAGTAAAACTCTATCTGCTTTATGACGCTCCTGCATTCTTTACTTTTCGAATATGCTATATCATGTTCTTTACATGCTTCGTCCAATGGATTTATTTCTGTATCACCACGATCAACACGTTTTAGTAATTTTGTTCCGGGACCACAAAAATTATATCCCGGCAAAAGTAATTCAAATGGTAATTTATTTATTAATAAATTTAATAGTCCTTTCTCCTTTAATTTTTCTATTGCTTAAGTAATACCTCTTTTTTTTTCTTAAAGATATAACAATCTTAAATTGACTGAATATATATTCTTTTTATACTTATTTTTATACAAATATTAATATGAAGCGGATTGTGAAGCAAAAAACTACACTTACTGTAGATAACCATGATAGAGATCGAACGCTGTTAGAACAACACCGATACGTCACGGTTTTATATCAGTTTGTCATATGAGACCGTGACGTATCGGTGTTGTTCTTACAGCGTTCGATCTTCTATACAAACACATAGAATGCCCCCCCTTCCCCCCTATTCGCTCCGGCCCTGCCAGGACAGCGTAGTTTTTCCTCGAAGGATTGTCTGTGGCCAGCTTAATGTTATATAGACTTTCTAAATCGTGTAACACTAATTATAAGGTCTGTTTGTTATTCAGAAATAGTTTACATTATTTTACAGTTTTTGTACATACCTAGTCCTAAAATACACCTTTGATAAGAGCGCTTACATAAAAATGTGTAAAATAGTGTACACTATTTCTGGATAACAAACAGAGCTACAATCACACCTATAATTACCAATTACGCGTTACTAGGGCTGGAAAGATCTATCAATGTTACAATAGATTAATATATCGATATGTAAACAATATCTATATCTGTGATTCTTGATATATTTTAAATAACCCTGCCCTACCAGCGACTAACGTGAAAAGCAAACATTTTTTAAAATTTATAATTAAATTGCACAGCATGCCCAAATTGCATCAGTCTAAAAAACAACTATCTACTTAACTATAACAAAAAAAAACATAAATACTAGTTATCTAACTCTTTCATAACATTTTTTTTGGCTAGCTTAAGCAATAAAGTCTTTTTAAAGTGCTGTTAACTACATACAAAGTATTAATGATAACAGCTATAAGAGCGATAATAATTTTAATTTGACAACTGAATCACTACTAACCCTTATATTTTTGGACCGTTTTTACATACGTAAAAACATTGTTTTCAAATATTCAGCGGGATCTTGCAAAGTTCAAGGTACAAAGAAAACCATGGTTTATTTCTTTTTTAAATAGAAAGTTATAAAATTAATAAAGGGACTGAAGACCAAGAGACCAAAATATTATGGGTTCAGAAGTGTAGATGACTAGTACAATATGCATTAAATAAATCAAATTTGGAAAAAATAAGACTTATAGAAATGCATAATTTTTAGACATAATTTTAATTAAGTTATCTTAAGCGTCGTTTACATGTTACAAATATTAATTTATAAATGAAAACCATTCTAATAAAAAATCGTTTAATCAGTGTCAAATGTAAATAAACAATAATCTCTGCTAAATAAATAAACTATAATTACATAAATAAATTACTTCAGTTTTGTCCTATGTTACCTGCTTCTGTAAATAGATACATTCATGGAATTATTTTTAAACATATGTACTTATATATTTACAAGAAATATATTTGAAAATTGTTATTTATTCGTAATTATTAAGCCTTGGATCTATTGTCTCAAAAATGTAAAATGCAAAAAAATTAAGAACAATTAAAAATGCAAATTTTTTGCCTTTTAAGGATAGATAGATATCTAACCTTATTCCTGGTTTCTTTAAAGGTCGATCGAGGCAGGAACCACCTAGGGAATTATTTGATGAAGACCGGGGAATTACGGGAGAAGTATGAAGAATTATTGGGGAAGTATGAGGAATTATGGGGCATCATGGATTAGTAAAGAGGAATTATAATACATAGTGTGTGTTTTAGGATGAGATTTTTACGTTTTATCAAAGATAATACTACTACGGATAAGATGAACCATTCAATGCTATATTTTTGATACCCCTAATGGACTTTGGCTAACGCGAGCCGATGTCCATCGAGAGATTTTCGCGCTATCCTTGAACGAAAGTTAAACAGTGTTGCCGGCAGGCCTTTACTATTGGCGTGATGAAACGCGACTAGGAAAAACACAATCCGTTTAGCCGCCCGCTTTCGCTACTTCGTGTTCCGATTAAGGTACAAGCGACTGACATTGGCAATGTCGCACGGTTTGTTTCGCTGGGGCAGGGGTTACCGACTTAATTTTATTCGCATTTACGGAAGCATTGATATCTTCGAACTGATTCAAAACGCCCCATTTAAATGAACCATCTATTCGTAGTAGTATTATCTTTGGTTTTATGTTTAAAGAACTGTTTTATATAATTATTTAAAATTTTGCATAGTGGAGTTTTTAAGCACACCCTCTTTACCTAAAATATTTTCATTAAAGTGGCACTTCCGGTTATATGACAAATATTCGGGCGGTATTAAACTCGCCTAGCCATAAACTGTTGACTTAAAATTCGACACATAAAGTCGCCTGTGCTTTGATCCAAACAGGATGGAATTATTTCAGCCCGTCGGGCCCGTAATAAATACCATATTGAAAATTATTAAAATTTTGTTAATAACTTCTATGTAGGGATAATTTAGACTAATTAAAAAGCCCTCAGTTGTGGTTAGTCATGGTATGTTCTGGTTAGATTAGATTAGATTATTTGAGCGGAGATGGCAAAAATGACCTCCACCACTGCAACCTTAGCAGATTTATTGTGGTTTCTCCTATCGTTCTTTAGAGTACCTTTTGGCTGTAATCAGTTTTAAGGAGGAATTTTAGGAAAGTTTGTACAATTTTGAGGTTAGGTCCGAGTGGGGCGTTATAACATAAAAACTAAAAGTGTCCGACAAAATTTGACTTCAGATTCGTGATCAGCGCCCCTAAAAACCCTTGTATACAAAATTTCAATAAAATCGGCTGTGGGCCCGGTAAGTTGTACTTAGGAAAATATGTTCCATTTAAAAAATAATTTATCTCGGGGGCAATATTATATTCAACCTTAAAGAAAATAAAAAATAAACAACAAAAACACAAACAATTAGTTCCAATATTTAATCTGGGATGAACGATTTTCATGTCACGTGGACTCCAAGCAGATCATTTGCTGCAAGACCACGTGACATGAAATTCTGTTTACTTCGCTCTCATCTGAGATTTAATATTGAAACTTGGCCAAAATATCACGCCACATAGACAGAAACCATAACAACACATCACATGGCCATTTTTCAAAACTAAATCGGCTAAATCAACTTTATAAGATAGAACTTTTAAACTTATAAAGTTTAAAAATTCAGCATAAACATTGTTCACCACAGTAAATATTATTACATTGGGTCCCCTCTGTGTATTCTAACTTAAAAATTTGCACAGAGAAATATTTTTGGCCTGTAAAAAAGGCTTAATTCATGCAGAATTATGTGGAAGTATTAAAAAGTACGGAAATTATTGGGCATTACGGGAAATTATTGGGAAAAAAACAGGGACTTTTTAAAACTTTGGGGGAATTATCGGCCAGTATGGGAAAGTATACGTTCCCAGGAAGCATTATTTTGTCAAAATCGAAAAGTGGTTTCCACCCGTAAAAATATAATATCGCAGTAGATATTATTTAAAATAAAAAAAGTTATTTAATAATTTGGTAACATTTTTAAAACTTTTGGTACATTTTTCCCTAAAAATTTGTTTCTTTAAAATAACAAATTGCATATTTGCAAAAAAAGTCTAAAGTTTGGCTACTAGATTCCATATTGTAGGCACCATCAATAATTTTTTTGTTGCTTAAGATATAAGTTTAGTCAAATTATAAGAACATTTTTTGGGCCGTCTGTAATATGTTTATATGCTTTTAAAACAAAAACAAATAAATTTCTTCTCTTAAAGAACTAAGATGAAAGACAAATGTCAATATGACTGGTCTCTTGTTTACATTTAAGGTATTTATTTGGATAATATACATATATTACAAATACATTTCTATAGATTTGAGATGTTTTATATAGTTAAGATATTAGTCTTTTAAAAATATTCTTTGGGTATTGTTATATCTGGTATATTAGGTGAATTCTTAAAGATAAGGTGCTGCAGGTTTCTTGGCAATATAGGAGATTAGGTAAAGACAATAAAAACGGCGGGTACATTGTCGTTTGACGTACATAGATTTGAAAAAAATAAAAATTACAGATAAAAAGAGCACATTTTGTTTAATAGATTTCAAAAAGAAAAAATTCCGAAAAAAGGCATTTTTGCACAGAAAAATGAAATTGTAGTTAGAAAAAACCTTATGTATTTAGACTAAGTAAAATGTCAGATTTTGCAACGTTGGCAGATATAAAAAATAATTTACATTTAGCTTTAAAGCATTATGGATTAAATAATACACAAATTACAAAAACATTATAAATTATTAAATAAGGTAATTATTTGGCAGTAGGGTCCACCCTTTTTTTGGCTATAAAAAATCGAAAAATTAAGATATCAGACTTTTTTTTTCTTCTTCTTCTTCTGTTCGACGGCGCATTTATGATAAAAAAAATTACAATTTAAAAAGGAAAAAATAACCAGAACTAGGTAATTGTTTGGAAGTTGTTGTTTGTTAGTTCTGGTTAGTTTTTCTATAAAAAACTTCATTTCTGTCAAATGAAAAAAAAACAACCATCAATAATAACAAATTATTAGGAAACTGACTGGAAACATTGCTTATTCAAGCAGAGAAAAGAAAACAGAACGGCATTGTATCATGTCTTTCATATGAATATCTATCTGACTTATTTTTAAATTAAGTCAGCCATAACTTTTGTATAGGACTTTCTGTTTGACCTTCAACCAGTGTGGATGTTCAGTTGAAAACTACACAGTTTTTTCGGGAAAGGTGGCTGGAGGAGCCAAATCGGGCGTTCTTAGCTCTCAGAGGTCAAGGAGAAAATCAACTGCCGTTTAGTAGTGCCGTGAAAGTGTAGTTTCGAGGTCTGGAGTG
Organism: Listronotus oregonensis; assembly: GCA_019359885.1. Taxonomy (NCBI): domain Eukaryota; kingdom Metazoa; phylum Arthropoda; class Insecta; order Coleoptera; family Curculionidae; genus Listronotus; species Listronotus oregonensis. Next base: position 10,946 of record JAHBCN010001957.1, read on the forward strand.
ATTCCTAAACCATTTTTTAGAATCACACGTGGTTGCATTGGCCGTGTGGTGGCTAAAAGTACAAACTCGTGAGGACAAAAAAAAGCTCTGACAGAAACCGGTTATATTTGGGTTTAAAAAAAGCATCTTAACGTGGATTGCAAGCATTTTTGTTATTTTTTTGTTGATTTTTGGATGATTTCCTATGGTTTAAAGCCAGACTCTGGAAATTATCTCCTGAATGCGCTGGCGTAATAGATCCTGAAGGAGTTCGAAGCCAATTAATTATAGCAAGCAACTTTAGTATATTTTATTTGGAAAATAAAGAAATTGTATTATTTTGTAATAATGCGAGTAAAAAATCAATTTTTTCAGACGCTATGTTTTTTATTCTGGTATAACTGTATAAATAAGTGAAACAAAAAATTATATCAAATATTGCTGTTTAAAAAGGACGTTAAAGTTCAATGTAGCCAAAAACGGCGATATCTGATTATCAAAAAACGCAAATACACATTCCAAATTATAACAGACTATTTTTACATTTTCTTTGTAATTCTAAACTACTAATGATATCAGTGGCTTCAGCCACTGATCTATCATACCAATTTAAATGAATCTTCTTATAGCAACTCTTTAATTATTTCATTTGCTTTTTAAATATAAAGACAATTAATTATTGATGGACCTTTTTTTATTTAGACCTGCCATTTTATTGGTGATGTTATAATACATCCAAAAGGTAATTATGGAAAGTCAAACACTTGGAAAACAAAAATATTTGATCATCGATTGTTGAGAAATTAATTAGCAGTTCATTTTTAAACACTTTAGAACAAACAAAAAAAAAACATAAAAATAATGAGTTTTTTTATTTTAGCTTCTTTGAAAGTAATAAAATATACAAAAAAGTAATCAAATAAAAATATATATTTACTGTAGTATCTTGCTTACCCTTTCCTTGGTCATAGACAGTAGTGAGTACACTAATTCATCCAAAAATTAAACATATTAATAACGTGTTTTTTTTTAATTATTCATAGACTGATTGCCACATAGTTAAAGCTTTTAATATTTCTTGTTTTCCAAATAAAATTTTCTAAAACTGGACAATAAGCTTCTTTATTAGCTGCAAATACACTGCTTTTTTAGTTTTGACATTCATTTCTTTTATATTTATGCATTTATTAAATTTATACAGGGTGTAAAAAGTATCATGCTCACCATTTAAATGGGCGAGAGTAGAACTCAAAACAAGTCAAAAAGTTCATATGACATATGTGTCTAAACTTGACAGATTTTTGTCTAAACGATGTCAAAGTTAGAAGTTTAGAAGCAATTATTTCTAAAAACCTTAAGAATTGGAAAGTTTCGTCTTAATCACTTATTAGTAGATTTATTTGGTAAAAAAATGAACTAAGTTTTAAATGTTTCAATCTACAAATAAGAAAAATATATAACTAATTTTTCCCCCAGTTAAAAAGTTAAAAAACAATTGGCAACAGAGCATCCTGGTGCCAGAAGTAAAGTCAGTTGTAATATTGCTCACCGGCCGGCAGCGATATTTGTGTTTGTTTTTAAATCGGGAAAAAATGCCGATATGTTTTAAATTTACTACAAACGAAGTGCAAATGTACCAAAGATTTTTGAACACGGAATGTGTGCAACCGAGAAATCTTATTCTTTAAGCAAAATAAAAAAGTGCTGTTTTAAAACATAATAATTTGTGTTTTTAAAATGGATATTTAGCCTATTCTTTTGGTAAGTAAAACTACTATTTAATAACAAATAAAAACCAAACAATAATTATTTGTTGTTTTTTACTTAAATTTAATTTCAATATAAATATCAAAATAAATTGCCAGAAGTAATTTTTATTATTTGTATGTAGATAAACATCTCCTTAAAAAAAGTAAATATGAAAACAATCGCAAAAAATCTTCCACGGTTGACTCGCATTCGATGAAACAGGCGCGGTGTTGTCCAACTTTTTTAAACTTTGAAAGGTCATATTTTGAAAACGATTAACTTTCGATCCATATGTTCTTGGCTTTTTCGACTTGTTTTGAGCTCCACTATCGCCTATTAAAATGGTGAGCATCATACTTTTTACACCCTGTATATTTATTCTATATCTTAAGTCACACAAAAGATCCTGGGCTTAGCTCTCAGCTATTTACTAATTCACATGGTAATAAAGACAAAACTTAATTTGCTATACCTTAAATCTTACTGCATGTCTCAACACAGTAAAAACCAGCCTGATAATAATAAGCACTAATAGCAGGCCCTCAATTATCTATCTCTGAGTTATAAATGGTAAACTGGGAACCATACTACATGCCAGAACATACAAAATACCAAAATATAAATTTAACCTAGCTGTTTTCTTTGGGACAGCTTGTATATCATTCGATCTAAACTGTTTTTCAATTTTAAATGCACCTGGAAGGGTGACGAGGGGTAACATAAACCATTTTGAATATTTTAAAGTTGCCACCATAAACATAATGTAAGGAGTAAAAAGTAAAAATGCATATAATACATGAGAAGCAGTGTGGCCAATTATTATAGCTAAAGTAACGATTCCGACCTTTTTGTCTGATTCAGAATCTCTTGTATTATTGCTGTGTAAAATAGCTTCAGTATTTAATGCCAACGGAATCGCATAATACATTGTAGCCCACTCAACTCTTCCAGTTTGTACCATAAATGCAAATAACACTGAAATTGGTCCAAATATAATTAGAATAAGAACATCTCCTAATGCAATATATTTAAATCCAATGCCTCCTGTGTAAAGAAAACTTGACGAGAGTCCTCCAAAGTAAACCAATGCCAAGTGTTCCATTTTAGCAGGTGATAAAAAAGCCATTAAAATAAAGCCAATACAGCCACAAAGATAGAGCAAAGCTCCTAATGAAACGACTTCATCCTTTGTAAGTATGTGGTCTACAAGAATTCTATCATCAGACTTTCGGTTATCAATACCTAAAAAAAAAGTATTTAGCTAAAAAAAAAGACTTACTTCTCCTAGTCTACCTTTAACATAATCAAAATATGTGTTAACAACGTTTCCAGCTCCGTGTACAGAAACAACGGTAAATATAGTAAAAACCAGTGTTACATAATTAAAGTCTGTAGCCCCAGGATATTTGTAAGCAATAGTAGATCCTAATAATGTCGGCATAAGACTGGCACTCAAGGACCATGGGCGTAGGGCTAACACATAACTTGATAATTTCATAAGGCCAGACTTCGTCCTCCGTGAAGCTTTGTTTTTCGGGTTATTTGTTTCACCATTTGCTAGTGCTTCCTTTTTCAAAGGGGGTTCATGTTGTTCTACTGGCATACTTGTGAGAATAGAATTTACAGTACTGTTAAAATACTTAAAGTTTAAAGTATTCTAGGTAACTGTTAAAAAAGTATTTTTAGTAATTTATTGAAATGCGAAGACTTTTTCTTCTATAATAAAAAACATGAAAATAAATTGAGTTTTCTCTAACATAACCTAAAACATTTGAACTGTCAAGTCCAAGAACCAAGAACAGACCCCAGTTCAGGATTGTAATTACAACTTGCACAGATATATTACACGTATAGTATACGTATATTACACGTTTAACAAACGTATAAAAAACAACCTTTTTAAATTGCTGAATAAATTTGTTCGGAATAATATTATATACGTAACTGAGACTATAAAAATTTTATAATCTTAATTTCGAATATAATATTCCAAACAAATCCCAGCGATTTAAGGATGTTACCTTTTTTATACGTTTATTATACTTGTAATATACGTATACTATACGTTTAATATTCCTATGCAAGTTGTAATTACAACCCTGATGTTGAGTTCCGCACTCAGTACGCGCTCATTGGTCGCGGCGCATAATGAGAAAACTGCCCAAAGTTAGAGATAGAGAGAGAAAGAGTGCCGCTTTCTCTTTCACTCTTGGGGTTACTTCGACTCTACGAGCATATACTTAACCTGGAGGGATAAAGCAAAGCACTAAAAACGTAGTCGCATTAGAAAGATAAAGCAAGAGTCATCGTCTCTCTTTTAGAGCGTACCTAATTCACCAATTATTTGAATCAGCGAATCAGGGGCCCGATTCTGTAAGCAACATTCCATTCAACATGATGACATTCCTTTTCTTTATCTCTTTCGAAACAGTGACAAACTTATGAGTTACCTTTAAGAGTAACAAGGACATGTGATCCTTATTTTGACTTTTCCTTTCCTTATATTTTTACAGAATCCCAGCTCGGGTACGCTGTGAGAGGAAGAGAGATAGCAACGGCGATGACTGTTGCTTTCTCTTTTTAATGCGACCACGTTTTTAGCACTTTGCTTTATCCCTCCAGGTTAGTATAGGCTCGAAGCTTCGGCTGGATGGCATCAGCAGTTTGTCCATGATTAACCCAGTTAAAATGGGATTAAGGCCAATTTGAGAGGAAAACCTACACCGTGTAACAGTTCCTGTTTGACCTCCGATCAGTGAAGTGCTCGCGATAAAAAAAACTACATAGTTTTTTTCCGGGAAGGCGGCTGAAGGTGCTGTATCAACAGCTTTTACCATCGAGGATCAAGGAGAAACTCAAGCCAAACGATGGAGCCCTTCTTCTGGGGCTAAGCGCTGTGAACGAAGATTCCTATACCTGTTCCTTTCTGAGGGCCCCACGCACGAGGGATTTTCCTAATGGCGGAAGATGGTTGCGCGCTGAGCAGGGAGGGGAGTAGTGACAGAAAACGGTTATGCGTGATACCAGAAGCAGTCCTTGGTCGGACCGTCATTGTTTGTGCCCTGCATCGATAATTTTTTTTGCTAAGAATTTAAGTTTTGGAAAAGTTCGGAATTTCTGGGGGTTACAGAGCCCGACGATCCAGAAGTTCCACCTACAAAGCTCGGGAAAGCTAACGTTGACAACAACGTGTGTCTGGAACGGGGAGAGCTGGCAAACTGCCTTGCAGCAGCGCCATAAACAGAGCAGTATGCAGTATGTATACACCGTGTAACCAATCTTTGTTTTTGTTTATGTTGGCAAAGAATAACAGAAATGGTGTTTTACGAAATTTAAACTAAGTTTTTAATAAACTCCAACTTTCTTGCGCGAAGGAAGCGACAGTAAATCGGGAAATTTTACATTATGGAGGTTACTCAAAGCAGTAAGTTTTTTCTTTCTTGATGTGAGACAAAAACGTGCTGTTTTTAAGGTTACGCATTTTAATATTTTTTTACAAATTATTTATTTTTGCAGATTTTGAATCAGTTCTTCCAGAAATTGAATCGGCAATCAAACACTGCACGTTTTTAAGTATTGACTGCGAACTTACCGGATTAAAAACAGCCTTAAATAGCATAAATGCTTTTGATACCCCCAAACAATATTATGAGAAAATTATTAAAGATTGCAAAGAGTTTCTGGTTATTCAGTACGGTTTGACTTTGTTTAGGTAAGAATTAGGCTTTTTCCTCTAAGTAGAGTCTGGCAGTTTTAAATGTGTACTCTAGAAGAGCATGGGTGTAACTGATAAAATGTTACTAAGAGTCCTGTATGCATTTTGTAAACAGTAATTATTTTACATAGAAAATGTCTAGTTTATTAATCATTATGCATATGTTACTGCTAGAATAATTATGATCATCTGCGTATCTGGAAAAAAACCTAAAAATATATGTTTATTGTGGTTATAGCAGTAATTATTAATAATATTATATTTACATTTATGTTATTCTTAATTCTTGTAAATAAAATATGAAACACCTGCCAAATTAACTTTTTTAATGTTGCCTATGTATTTTTAATGGTATGCATTTATGCTTGCATTACTATATGTAAATTATGGTATACCAGGATACTTAAGTATGTAAATAAAATGTTCAATAACTTTATTATACCAAATTTTAATTAATGTTTTTAGTAATTTTATTTTGACTCTTCAAAGTGTTTAAATATGTTTTTTATTACTTAGAAGTACATTATAGTTTTAGGTACAAAGATAATTCGGTTTGTTATTTAATTTTATTTTTTAGATATGTCGAGGATACTGATGTATTTAAACATAAAAGTTATAATTTTTACATTTTTCGAAGACCTCTAAATAAATTTGTACAAGATCAAAGATTTTTATGTCAAACCTCAAGTATAGATTTTTTAATAGGCCAAGGGTTTGATTTTAACAAATTATTTAAGGAAGGAATTTCCTATCTGAATAATTTGGAGGAAGATAAATGTAGAAAAACATTAGAGGAACAACAGAAAAAGCGAAAAGATTTTTTAAATGCTCAACAGAATGGTAACAATGATATAATTCCCATTCCAGAAGAAAACAAACAGTTTATAGATGATATAGTGTAAGTTTTTTAAGTTGTCTTAATATTGTTAAAAGGGTAATAATTTATTTTACCTTTAAAATTAGGTATCTTAGCATTTTAAAACAAATTCTACTGCTTTAACCATTACATTGTTACTAAAAATTAAGTATTGCAGAAATAATTTTGTCAAAATGATCAGAATTAATTGAGCTATGAGTTCTAAACACTTATAAGACTACAAATGAAAAATGGCGATTATTTTAAAATAACTTGCATTTGTGGTACTAAACTTAATGTCTTCCCTCCAAGTATTCACAAAAGCTATTAAAAATAAAAAGTGTCTTTTTTCACAGTTTTTATTAACACTAGTGTGAACACTGTACACATTGAGTCAGGGTTCGAGGATATATATCAGTGGATATATATCATGACATATATCCGATATATATCAAATGATTTTTTATAATACTTATATATCAATAAAAAAATGTTTTAAAAATTTTAAATTATTAAGTAATTTTTGGTGTTAAAGCATACTCCCTTATAGTAAGTTCTAATGCATAAATGGCAACACTTCTGCCGGCATTATTGGCGTCAGTCGTATCAAAAAAATTTCGTTATGAAAGAGTACATTTTTTTTGTGTTTATTCCATTATTTTTTTCAAAGAAAGTAATTGACACAGTGCAGAAACGATTTAATTTTATTATTGAGTATTTAATAAGCATTAAATAACTTTTGTATTTATAGAATATAACTGTTTATTAACACATTTTTTGATATTTATAATAAATATCGGATATTTTCCAACCCTGCTTTGAGTTGTGTATCCAAAACTTTGCAGAGTTATTATGTTACTATAAAGAAAGCTTTTTGTACTGCTAAAACTTAATGTCTCCCGTCCCAGTAATCACAAAAGTTATAAAAAATAAAATATGCCTTTTTTACGGTTTTTATAGGATTCAAACAAGTGTGAACACTAAGCTTTGAGTTGAGTTCCCAAAACTTTTTAGAATTATTGTGCGATAATTAGTGGCTATATTGACTATAAACAGTAACTAATATAATGTAGGTGAAATTTTATTTTTTTATTTTTATTTAAATTGTTTTAAAAAAAAGTGGGCCTGGGTCCTTCCTGGCCTCTCCAAGTTTATGCTTTACAGAGTTTATATGAGTAAAAATCTTACAATATTTATTTAAATCAAAAATTGACAAGTTTATTAATATAACGTAAAAAAGCATATTATTTTTAATTATGACACGTTAAAAAATTTCAAAAAATTTAAAGTTTATACTGTTTAGTGGAGTAAGTTAGTTTAGGTGGCATAAATAGGTCGGATACTATTTCTTACCTTATGGGTAATTTTCAGTTAAGTATTTTGTTAAGTTTTCTCTTAAGTGTAAAACAGTGTTTGTAGTCTTTACAAAAGATTAAGATGATTAAATCTTTTTTTACACCAGTACATGTTGATTTTATGGTAACTTTGAGAAGTAATCATATGATATTGTTTACATCATCGCATTTTCAATATTTCTGTTTCTGCCAGTGAAGCTTGTGGTGGCGTTAAAGGGTCAGCAAAGTGTAACTTTTTAACTTTGGCAAAAAAAATGAAATGGTGCTAATTCCCGAAAAAATATTAATCATAACTCTATCCAGAAGTTACTTATTTGTATAACACCCTGTATGTATCTGCGACTGAAACGTAGACAGGTTAACTCTTTCTAATGTACAGGGTCAGCCAATGAAGACTAATCATAGCCATATTTGCAAATTTCCTCTTACTTCAAAAAAATAGGAAAAAGCCATCTGGTGTATTTTTCCCCTAATTTAAAATATGACTTTAAGCTAATCCTTTTTGAGTCGATATAAAATATGTAAAGATTGTATAAGAATATATTTTTTTATTAAATATAAGATAAATATTTTTATTTGTATCTTAAATAATATGCTTTTATAATGAGATGAAAAATAAAACATTTGTTAGTAAGACAATGTTCATGAAAATGCATTTTTTTTGTGGCGAATTAAACCCTTACTTAGGTTTAAATAACTTGTACTAAGTAGGATCCCCTTATCTTAATTGTGATGTTCTTTCATTTGTCAGGAAAAAACTGGAGGCTTTTGTAAAATCGGATGAAAATGAAGTACAACTTCCAAAATGTAATGCATTTCTAAGAAGACTTATTTACCAAACAAATACAGAAAAATTCTTGGACAAAATACAACTGGAAACGCGTTTTATAGAAAAAGAAAGAATATTATTTGGTACCAAACTTAAAAGTCGAGAAGAAAGAAATGAAATAGAACAAAAAAAATATGAGGACATGATCAGCCAGCTGGAGAATTATATTGGGTTTAGTAAAGTTCTTAGAATGATTGTGGAATCGGTAAGTAAAATTTAATAAATCATTTAATTTGTACTATCTTTTGCACCCAATAATGGAGCAGTCCTGCTTTAATGATCTTAAGGATGCGCATTTCTGTGGAAAAAGTGCCTTTTTAAAAGAACAGTAATTGCAATAAAGTATACAATATTTATGTGATATCATTGTGTCGGTTTAAGAATAAAAGTGCCTTGGAATCAAACACATATAAGGATACAGACACTTTTATTTATATTAAAACTGTTATGCAATAGTATAAACCACTTAATATAATTGTTGAACTTTTTAAGGCAGACCTATTCGAAGCATTGCGCTGGTTGTAAATAGTGTTGTCGTTCGTGATTGGGCAGAGCGGTGCACTGCCCAGCAAGATTGCCTGAGTAGGTATATGCTCGAAGGTTGTTATCCTGCTTTATTATTTAGTTAGTGACTATATTTTGTTTTGGACGTTCCTGCAGCAATTCGGAGTTAATATTAACTTAAACAAAAACAGATAATCCTTGACCCAAAAAGCTTTATTTATCACAGAAGCAAATACTATATATTTTTACAAATATTACGTTAAAATTTTTAAAGATCTTAAAACTGTTTTAAAATCTTTTCAAAAGTGATTTAAAAGTCAAGTAAAATTTTTTTAATAATAAAGTCATAGTCGCAAAAAGACAAGAACGGTTTTAAAATCATCGTTCGCAAAAAGACGAATTAAATATTGTTTTAAAGTGTTTCTATATAGGGTGTGACTTTCTTACTATTTTGTTTTTGCTTTTTGCTTGATATTCTTATTCTTTCGAGTATTTTAGGAATATTGAAAATATATTTTTTTTATTTTCTGGAAAATATTAAGAATTTTAAGAAAATTGATCACTAACCACAACTTCCTCCTCTAAAATCTAAGTTTCAAAAGCGAATCCTCTAGTTGTACTTTTTTCGTAAATTTAATCAAGTTTTATTGTCAAATCCAAATTTCGTAAACATAGGCATCTGAAATATTTGCATAATACAATTGCTGAGTGAAAATTTTTTAACTGGCTATGGTTTTTGGACAAACAGATAATTTTGCAAATTTGGATTTGACGATAACATTTGATTAAATACACTAAAAAAATACCAATAGAGGATTCGCTTTTAAAGCTTGGATCTTTTGGGGTGGGGGGGTTCCCACAAAAATTAACTTGTTTCAGCAAACTGCAAAATAAAAATTTTCTTTACCAAAATGTTCCCCTTGAGACCAAGCATCTGGTATATATTTGGTGTGGGTTTATCTATATCTCACTTATTAGATTAACTTTTTTAAAAATTCCATATATATGGCCTTGTAATGGATGAGGTATTGAGTTGAGGAGACAAAACATTTGGAAATTTTACCTAGGGAAAGAGCACTCTAAATCAGAACGCCTCGGAAAAGATATATAAACAAAGAATTATAAATTACTAATTTGATTTAAATTATTAATATTTTAATTTTAGGGTAAATTAGTCGTTGGACATAATCTTTTATTAGATTTTGTACATTCTATTGACAAATTTTTAACACCATTACCTGAGGATTATTACGAATTTAAGGAATGTGCTAATTCCTTGTTTACAAAGTAAGTATTAAGAAATTACTTTAAAAAAGTATTTATTGTACCCATCAATAATAACACAGCCACACAAAAAATGTTTGGTTTACTTTTCATGAGACATACCTATGTTTGCCATAGTAATTTTGTCTCCTGGTCACGAATCCGAAGTCAGAATTCTGCCATCACATCACCGTTATTTCCTAACCTCAAAAAACGTAGAAAAAATTGGATTCTTTTTTCATATTCAACTTTACATTTTTATGTAAAAAATTCTACTGAATCCAAATACCACCAGAAATTAGGTAGCAGGTATAGTTTTTTTCCAACCTCAAAACTGGAAATTACTTTTTAAAAATCTTCGCGAGTATGCCTAAATTTCGTAAAGGGTTTTTTTTGGGTCGCTGATTATGATTCTGAAAATTCAAGATGGCGGATCCAAAATGGCGGATATGCTTTTTAAAGTGGCAAATAAATTTTTCGGATTTAGCCAAATTTCGTATAAGGGGTTTTTTGAAGTTGCTAATTTCAAATGTGAAGTCAAATTTAAAACAATCATTATGGCGGATCCAATATGGTGGATAAATTAGGCAAAAACAGTAGGTTAAAGACAAATTTGATATATGCAAGTTTAGGTAAATTTAAATTTCACAAACATAATAAATGATCAAAAAATCGCTATCGAAACAACTGAAAATTGATTTTTGTTGTAATATGTTCATTTTTTAAGTGTTATCCGCTAATTGAACTCTTGTTGATCATGTTGGGCCCGCCTTCTTGAATTCTAAATACTAACTTCAAATTTTTATATACCTAAGCTCGTATATATCAGATTTGTTTTCAGTCTGTTGTGTTGGCTTATTTTATCCACCATATTGGATCCGCCGTCATAAATGTTTTAAAGACTTCAGATTCGAAATCAGCAACCTCATAAACCACCTTATGTGAAAATTGGCTTAAATCCGTTGATTTTTGAAAAAATTCGCCATCTTGAAAAACATCCGCCATTTTGGGTCCGTCATCTTGATTTTTAGATTCTAACTTCAGATTCGTAATCATCAAACCAAAAACCCCCATATACGAAATTTGGCAAGATCGGCGACGATTTTGAAAATATGATTTCTAGTCCGTTTTTTAAGGTTGGAAAAAACTACACGTGCTATCTTAATTCTGGGTGTGAATTTGTATTCAGTAGATCTTTTTTCATAAGAGTCCAAACTTGGATGTAAAAAAAATCACTATTTTTTTACAGGTTTTTTGAGGTTGGAAAGACAACCGGGCGTCTTAGTAGAATTTCATAAATACACAGGATGACCAGAAAAGTTAAAAAAAAATGATGTTCTTTTTTGTGATTGAGATATTTTAAAGAAGTTGTTCGGTAATCAATTGTGCGTGACTGCTGTAATGGCCATAAAGAAAAATATCATATAAAAGATCAAAAAGTGAGGTTAGGAGTTAAAATATTAAAAACTACTGGACAAAACTGTTTAGAATTTAATTTTAAGCTTATTTACTAAATTTAAAAAAAAACCTTTTGGGAAATTGTGATTTTTGCGACATACATAACAATTTTTCGTATGTATCACTAGAAATCGTTTCATTAGCGCCTATAATATAATTTTAAATAAAAACAAATACTTTTTATAAAATAATTTATAATTTTTAGGGTTTTGGATACTAAGTATATGTCAAGTCTAGAGCCCTTCAAAGAGTTAATACCTTCAACAGTTTTAGGACATTTATTGAATAGTACATTGGAAAAACCTTTTAATATGCCGAAACATGGTAAGTTTTTTTAGCGAGATATTTTGTTAATTTGTTGCTTTTGTTTAATATTCTTTACAGGCATTATTATTTATGTTTATATTTTACCTATAATTTAAACGTAATAATTTAAATATATTGGTATGCGGAGAACCGGAAAGAAGATATTGGTAACAATCTTAATTTGAACCCTATTTCTTTAGCCCTGGTGGATGTCAAATGTACTATAATCTGTTCGTTTTCAATTAAGATAGTTCACTCGTAAAACGTCTTTTCATAAGAAATAAATAAATTGAAATATAGGGTCAATAAAAGTGTTTTATATCTAATTAAAAAAAAACGGTTTATTTATTGTCTGTGAAATGAGACATTAACAATTAAATTGTGCTTAATTAACATTGTGGATATCTGTCATGTATGAAAGCCGTGCATTCATTTCCGAATATCTCGAAAACGGTTCTTACGATATTTTTGAAAAACTAATGCAAGATAACTCAATGTATTGGAAAATTAAAAAAATCCAGAATTTTTTGATCGTTTTATTAAAAAGATATTAAAAGTTTATGTTTTGTGTACAGTCTCCTATAAAAATAAAATTTTTATGCATTGAGAACCTCTAACTTTTGGTAAAACGTATTCGATCTTATTTGGAAAAGCGCTAATTTTGTGGTCCTTTTAAAATACTGCATCACGAATTAAACTAAAATAAGAAAAAAATAATGTTCCATATCGGTACTAGTCAAGAGAATCCCGACCCGTTCAACAAACAATTTCTGTTAGAGAGAGATGGGCGAGTTCGGCGCGGATGGCAGAGACGAAAATAAAAGATGTTCATCCCAATCTCGATCTGACTTGTAGATGGGCCAGGATTTACTTACTATTAAGGTTCTCGCCCACTAGAGCGACGCGGCGCGACGCGACGCGATTGAATGCATCAGGCATACTTTACATGTAATTAAATTGAAGCCCGCCCATCTAGGCGACGCGACGCGGCGCGACGCAATTAAGTGTATCAGGGATACTTTACACGTAATTAAATTGAAGCCCGCCCATCTAGGCGATGCGTCGCCCTAATGGGCGAGAAGCTTAAGGCTATACTTTTGTCTACGACTATCGCGAGTGAACTACCTTAATAAAAATACATAGTTAGTAACCATGGTTAATGAGTTTTTAAACCAATAAAATACATTTTTTTATTGTAAGTATGGTTACTGACTTTTTGAAGCAATGTAACATTTTTTGTGCAGCTGTTTTTCTTAATCGGAAATGAACTGATTATAAACAGCCAATTTTTGAAATATCCTTGGTTATTATACAGTGTGTCCACAATAAGATGATGTACATGGGGATATTAGAAACCGTTAGAGATACAAGGTCGGTTAAATGGACGAAAAGTTGCGTTATTGTATGCCTAATAATAATCAGGCGTGATCATATTTTAAACCGATGCCGTTAAGTAGAGACAGGGTGAAATACGAAAAGGTGCATTTTTGAAAAACCCTCATATTGTACCTATTATTAAAGCTAGAATCATCAAACTTTTACAATTTGGGTAGGAGGATACGGTGTTTTCAAAAATGGTGTAAAGAAACTTCTAGGCCTACTATGTTGCGCCAGGCCGGAGTCAACTTGTTTTTTTCTTATGGACGCCATATTGAATTTTTACATTTTTGAAATGCCCATTAAAAATGCTTTTTAACCATGTATAATACACTTATGATCGGCAAAGAGAAATAATCAAAAATAACAAAATTAAGATTTCATCATAGCGGGCTTTGATATTTCTATTTAATATTAACTTAGATTAAAGTAAAAAATATTTTGAAAACAAGAACATTAATAAAATGAACAAATTCATCAACACTTTTAAACAACAAACGCTAAAAACTAAGTAGGAAAGCTAAAAAAAACTTAACACTAAAGTAAATGTTTAAATAAGTCACCGTTTTCTTGAACGCATAACTTCTCAGCACTGCCTCACAAGGTCTCCTTATCATTTGCGGAGTAAGCCTTTTAACAGCTTCCAAAAAGTAGCTCGTATTGGCTCCATATTTTTCTAGGACTTAGAGTACACTTGATTTTTTAGGCGACCCCATACAAAAAAATCAAGGAGCGTTAGATTAGGAGATCTTGCAAGCCATCTTACTGGTCCCGGGTTACCAATCCACTGGTTGGGAAATTCATTATTTAAAAAGTTTTTTATGATTTGTCCATTATGTGACGGTGCACCGTCTTGCTGGAAAAACATGTTTTGAATGTTGGCTAGTGGAAGTTCCATTGTTTGTTCTGCAACATTAGTTTGTAGAAGGTTTAAATATCTCCCAGAATTTAGAATTTAATTAAAAAAAAAACGGATCAATCACCTGGGTACCAAAAACACCTAGCCAGACATTAAATCCTCGCCTAACTGGGTGCCTAACTTCTTGAACTAGGTGTGGATTTACATCTGACCAGAAAATCGTATTTTTCCGATTAAAAAGTTCACAGTTAGTAAATCCACTCCCATCAGACCAGAGGACTTTCATATAAAAATTTGGTATCTCAGTATTGTTTTGAATAAACCACTAAAAAACTCAATCCTTCTAATTTGATCCCCTTCCTGAAGTCCCTGGGAGGGTCTTTTACGATACGGGTGATATTTGTGGCGCTTTAAAATGCTGTCCGCAGTTGACCCAGCGACGCCTGTTGTCTCTTCTATTTGACGCAAAGACGTACGAGGTGTTTCAACCACGCTTTGCAACACCAAATTTTCATTATTTTCGTTTGGAAATTTTGTTCTTTTTACTTTAGCAAAACTTCCATAAGCTACAAGGTTTTCCTTTAAACGCCTAAACATAGTTATACCAGGTTGTCGTCTTTCTAGATATCTATTAAAATACATTTCCTTAGCTTGTGCGTAATTTCTGCGACAGAGAATAAAACACTCCAACATATCGTACTTATGACTATTTGAGTAATTAATTTTAAAACTTACAATTTATTTACTGATCTCACTTATTACTGATATTAAATCTATTCTGACAGTAACATACTTCAAAAGAAACATCAAAACCTACTTTGACAAAATTAAATAGAAATATCAAATACTACGATGAAATCTTAATGTTGGTAATTTTCATTATTTCTCTTTTCGGCGATCAGAAGTTTATTATACATGGTTGAAAAGCATTTTTAATGGGTATTTCAAAAATGTAAAAATTCAATATGGCGTCCATAAGAAAAACACAAGTTGACTCCGGCCTGGCGCAACATAGAAGGCCTAGACGTTTTTTGAGACCATTTTTGTAAACACCGTATCCTCTTACTGAAATTGTGAAAATTTGATGATTCTTGCTTTAATAATAAGTACAAGGGTTTTTTAAAAATGCACATTTTTGTATTTCACCCTGTATCTACTTAACGGTATCGATTTAAAACATTACAACCTCGGATTATTATTAGGCATACAATAACGCAACTTTTTGTCCATTTAACCGACTTTGTATCCCTAACGGTTTCCAATATCCCCATGTACATCATCTTATTCTGGACACACTGTAAAAATAGGTTTTTAAATGATTGTTTTTGTAGAGATTGAAGAAAATGGACAAGGATATAATATAAAAGATACGAAAGAACATGAAGCAGGTTATGATTCTTTTATTACAGGACTTAGTTTTTTGGCCATGTGGAAGTATGCGGGTAATATAAACACACTGGAAGCAAGTTATTACTTTTTTGTATGCATATAATGGGTTTTAGGTTCACAGAAAAAGTTATCAAACAGCGATATATTTGGGAAAGTGGGACAGAAGTTGTTAAATCCTTACCTAAATAAGTATGTTTATTATGTTATACTAAGAGTCGGAAACAATATATACTTTTTTAAATTAATTTTCAAGAATTTAAAATTTTTATGGTGTTTTAGGATATTTTTAATGATGTTGACGGATAATCAGTTTCTAAACTTAACAGGCCAAGACTGTAAGTGTTTGCATTTTATAAGGGAGAATTACAGGGCTTATTATATTGTTTGTTTCAGTAAATCCTTCCAGAGATCACGTATTTTATTTAACGTTCCCTAAGGAATGGACAACCAATAATATAGTGCAATTATTTAGTCCTTTTGGTAAGAACAATGTAATTTTTGTTTTTTGTTGTGTCCTTACTGCTTGTTTTCATAAAGGAGGTGGATAAAATTCGGTCTTTTTTCGTCCATCACACGCGTGAAAAAACAAGTTTTAATTTGGGCCATTTATTATATTTATAATAAGTCCAAGTATTTTTATTTAAATCTACAACAAATTGGTAAAAAAAATCAGAATGGCAAGTACCACAACAATAGACTTATTAACTATTATTTATTTATTTTGGTGCGTTAAGAGCATCATGAATTTTTTAAAATAAAAAATCAAAAAACGTGTGAAATGCAAAAATTCAATAAAAATAGCAAGTTTAAAAGTTTTTGTGGTACTTGCCATTATGATTTTTTTACCAATTCATTGTAGATTTAAATGAAGATACTTGGACTTATAAATATAATACAATGGCCCAAATTGAAACTTTAATTTTTCTCGAGAATGATGGGTGAAAAAGGCTGAATTTTACCCACTTCCTGTTAGATGAAAGGCTTTTGAGTTCTTTATGTGAGTAATTTAAATGTAAATTAAAAGGATAATTTGACACATATTAAAATGGTGCTGCGTTTAAAGAAAGCGACTTTCGGGTGCATCTGAATTGGCTCCTTTTCCAGTCATTATTATACAAAAGTCGGTTATTTGGTTACTGATCCTAATTTATTGCTTTTATCTTCATCATTAATCATTTTTTAGTGTTTCTTAAAAATTTAATCACAAAGCGGCTTTACGCGTATGAGTATAATTCCGAAAATTATTGCCATATTTATGTCAAAAAGCTAAACTATAACTATTTTGTGTTTTACACGTTACAGAATTCTATCTAAAATTCCTCTTTTGAACATATATTTTCAAAAAGGAAGTTGACAAAATGCATGAGAATCGCCCAAAATAATTTTCGTGGTATGTAATGTCGGTTTAGCCTAAAAACATAGTCAAGTAAAACTTATTCTAAAATGTTGATTTTCTTTTGGAATTTCAAATTCTATATACATTTGTAATTTAAAACATAAATATATTTTATAAAAATTTAAAAATAGCCCTAAAACATTTAGGATTTATAGTAAATGAAATGATTTTTCCCTAAGTTATAGGGTCAGCCCATAGAAGAAAAAAGGACCAATCGTACTTAGTATGTCCTTTTTTTAAACAGTGAATATTGACATTTTGGAACAATTTATACTCAGTATGTCATCTAAACCAAACGAAATTTGCTGAAAAAAAAATGCGGAAAATTATCGGTATACGTGTAGGTCTGTCTGTCAGGGTCGTCAGGGTCGTCAGGGTCGTCAGGGTCAAGCTCGAACTTAGTTTTTGTTAAAAAACAAGTAGTTTTGGAACAGTGTTAAATTACAGTTTTCGAAAGTTTTTTATTGTTCCAAGATGGCTATTTTTTGCAATTTAGAGGTCTATCTTCTAGTCAATAAAACGCAGTCATCACATAGAACCTATCAATAGGTGATTAGCGCATAGTCAATATTCACTATTTAAAAATACGATTGGTCCCTTTCTTCATCAATAGACTGACGGACTATTATGTTTCTGTTTAGACTAACATATATTTAAGCACTGATGTGTTCCTCTTTATTTAGAAGAACTTCTTTGCAACCACTTTTTTGTCTAATGTAATCTTTCTTATTTAAGAGTCCATTCGCGCCGCGAAAATGGGATCCAATTTGGGGTTTGGGGCATAATGTTTTTCTCAAAAACGGTATAAGTTATTGATAATTTTCAAAAACCCTATGAAAGCCAACACTTAAATCTAGGCTTCTGCTGTAATAGTTTTTTAAATTTGGATTTAGTTTTTAATGTTTCCTTGAGTGAAAGTCACCCTAAAATCGGTTATGTTTAGATACTATTTTCTCTTAACCCGACTCATATTTCAAAAATCCGTTACAGCAGAGGCATAGATTATTTCCTTACCTTTAAAATGGTGTATAATTTATGTCATTTAAGTGAAAAATAGTTACCGAAAAACGTTATCTCCTGTAGGCTTGCAATCGGAAATAACATCGCATCGATACACCGAATTTGGAAAAACCTAAATAAAATATAATATTTTTAATACGGCTATACGAAAATTGTGGTAGAGGGAGTTTGTTAGTCTCCGCCCATCGTCTCCGCGTCCTTTCGCCCGACCCCTAAGGTGTAGCGTAAATGCACTCTTAACTTTTTTCGAGAAATATTAATCTAAGAGACAATTAATTGTTGCAGCACGCAAGAACAATCTCCCTATATCTATCTACACCTGACATTAGTTAAAGAACATTAACACATTTTTCTGTTTATGAATTCTCCACGTCACGAGGCTATGTTATGCTAATCCATTGATGGTAACTCATTCACTCAAATTTATTACAAGTGTCAAACACAAATTAATGTGTAGGATCTTCCAATGAGGACTTTAAACCAGAGCCATATTTAAAAAATATAAAATAGACTTCTTAAGTATTTTTTCCCGTAGAATCTTAAAGAATACTTAAGAAAATGATTTGAATTAAATCAGAAAATATACGGCCATAAAATTAACATTTTCTTAACGCGATACCAAAAGATTTCGCCAAATACATTAATTTTTCATTCTTTGTTAATTTAATTCATCATTACATTTTAACGAGGCTTTCATCATTCCGCTTAAAAGTTTTCATCAACATTTTGAAGATAGTTTTTAAATTTACCCAACATTTTACGTATGTGTAGGAAAAAAAACCTTTGCAAATTAGAATCAAGGTTGATAAAAATCTCGATTAAAAAAAATCAAAAATGGACGATTAAAAAAAAAGCGATTTTCAATCATAATTTTTTTGATTTTTTAAAAGAATTTACCAGTTTTTACAAATATTATTATTCTTAAATATTTTTAACTCCTTATAGTTTGTTTTGTTAAGTAAACAAAAATATTTGTTAAAATTAGACAGAAATAGTACAGATACGAAGCAAAACTCGAGAAGTTTTAACATGCAAATTTCGTTCGCGTAGTTTTTGCAAGTTTGCGCCTTTGTCGAAACTTATATTAACGTAAAAATTTCGTCCGCGCAGTATTGCAAGTTTGTCCTTTTCGAAACTTGTAGTAATGCAGAAATGAAATTTGCTATTATGGCAGCATTTTATCAAAACATTTGGATCATAAAGGGGGAGAAAGGAATTTAGTATTTGGCAGCATTTTATAAAAAAAATGGTGTACAATATGGTTAACATATGGTTATTCGGCACACTTATCCTCTTCAAAGATTTAGAAGCATTGCAGATAAAAGAACATATAGAACATATTTTGAGATACTTCAGAATTAGCCATTTGCCTAATGCTTGGTATAAAGAAAAAGGGGTCAAGAAATTGGTCTTACTTCAGGATGTTCGATGGAATGGAATTCAGATTGTCTTGAGATCATTGTAAATGAGTGGCCAAAATTGTTATTAATATGTAAAGGGCATAAAGATCAAATCGATCCAGTGATTTTTAAAAATTTTCAGATATCTGCATTAAAAGGATGGCTAAAGCTTTTTTACAGTTGTTGCTAAAACCAATTTTATAGCACTGGATGCAATGCAACAAATAATTGCATTTTTATCTTAAGCAGTTTACACACGGAAAATAGTTACTGGCTATTTTTTACAGTTTTAAATTTGTAGAAGAAAGAAGCTTGCGGTCAATATCAATTATTTAAGAACAGATATGTTCAAGTTTTAACCACCTTTCACTTTTTTGCGTATTTTTGGATCCTACAATCCTACAATCCATTACTAGCTGACGAAAAGAAAGATGCCGTACCCATTGTTTCCAATTATTTTGCAGACACAGGATTATTACCATTACTAATTAAGTTGGAAGCTAAGTCGGACCCTTTTTACAAAACTCTGTTTTCAGAGGAAATAATCAAAAATGTAACAACAGTACAGTGGTGGAGATTTCAAGAAGATGTTTCAGAAATTAAGCAAGCACTCCCTATAGTGATTTCTGTTTTGTGTGCCTGTGCATCGTGTGCTGATATCGAAAGGATGTTTTCTACTTAGGGGCTCGTACATGCAGATATAAGAAACAGACTTGGTAGTGACAAAGCAGCTAAACTAGTATTTTTATTTAAGCATTATAACACTTAGGTTTTTTTGTTTTAATTAAGTTTTTTTTGTATTAAAAAGGTTTTTTAGTTTTAATTTTAATTATTTTTTTTAAGTTTTATTTTTGTAATAACCAGCTGTTCTTGTCGATTATTATTATAAAATAATAAATAACACCACATAAAAATTGGTCTGGGTTTTATTTTTTGTATGAGCAAATATATTTTAAATGTTTAAATTTAAAAACCCTTTTTTTAAATTAATCATGATTTAAAAAAAATCATACTGATTAAAGTCATGATTTTAATCGTGATTTTAATCATCTCAACCCTGATTAAGATTTGTATTTATAACTGTCCAATTTTAAGACATACTATTTTTTAGGTAGTGTTTATGTATCGTGGATATCAGAGACCTCTGTGTACGTGGGCCTCTCTAAACGCGATCAGGCTGCCGTTGCGTTAAAGACTCTAAGCCAGAGCGATACATACAGTATAATGACATATGCGAAAAGGCAAGCACAGTTAGCAGGGCTGAGTACAATTTTGCCCAGTCCAATAAAAAGACGAAAATCAAATGAAGGTCCACCCCAGACGAAAAGGAGGAAAACTGATAGTTTTGACGGGTTAGTGTGGTTTTTTTGTGAGTTTTGTGGTGGCTGGCCTTTTATTCTAGCAGTAAAGGTTTTGTTTGCTTTGGTTTTAGGCTTATTTGTTTTCTTTAATTAGGCATTATTGTTTGTGTTAAGTTAAGGATAATTACTTTTTTTTTTTGGTGTGATTTAACTATTTTATTGTTACTAATAAGTACACTGATGTTAACAAATATAGGATGTTTCAGATAATATATCTTAATATTTTTAATTTCTTTATTTTTGTAGCTTATTTTTTAAATGGGGGAAAAATCGGTATTTTTATTTAACTCTTTGGACTGGGTGCCAAAAAAGAAGCATTGATATATATATATATATATATATATATATATATATATATATATATATATATATATTATATCCTAAAATCTTACAAGCTTTTGGTCCTGTTTCGCTGAATAAATTTTTTTGTGGACTTGAGTTTTTATAATTATGCTCAAGATTTTTTTTTATATTTGGAAAGTAATGTATAAAAATGCTTAAGCGGTTCGCTATTCTTTTAAAATGAATTTTCGAATTTAAGGTGAAAGCCAGCGCTTGGCTATTTATTGCCAAATCACAGGACTGAATAACGGGGTGTGCCTTTTAATCCGTAATGTTTATTATTGATTCACAATACCTAATAAAATTATGTTTACACACAAAAAAAAAAAAAAAATAAAAAACCCAGTCAATTTAATTAACGTAATACCAGGGCCGGATTTAACTTTTTGCCGCCCATAGGCTAATATATTTTTGCCGCCCTAATATGTCAACATTTTATGGATATCAGAGCGAGAAATTTAGCATTTAGCATACTAGTAATTCTTATAAAAAATTAATAAACAAATTTAACAAAAGTAAATCATACCGACGGAGACTATCGACCTATCAGCCTTCTATCCCACCTTTATAAACTATTTACAAGGATCCTTACAAACCGAATAACAAGTAAATTAGATGCCTATCAACCAGTGGAGCAAGCAGGATTTCGAGAGGGATACAGCACTATGGATCATTTGCAGACTATTCAACTATTAATAGAAAAGACCACATAATACAATATACCACTTCATTTCGTATTTGTAGACTTTCATAAGGCATTTGACTCTGTCGAAACATGGGCTGTCCTGCGTGCGATGGATGGAGCAAGAATTGATTCGAGATATTCTACCCTTCTTAAGAATATATACAAAAGCGCTACTTTTCGAGTAAAAATTACGGAAGACCTGGGAACCGAAAAAATACAATTAATAGGGGAGCTCGCCAGGGTGATCCTATATCCCCAAAACTTTTTACGTTGGCCTTGGAGGACGTATTTAAAAAGCTACCGTGGGAAAATATATGTGTAAATGTTGATAGTACCTTTTTTAACCATTTACGCTTTGCCGATGACATAGTGCTTATTAGTTCAGATATCAAAGAGCTTAAGAATATGCTAGAACAACTAAATGAAGCTGCAAATAACGTCGGACTAAAAATGAATTTATCAAAAACAAAAATAATGAGCAGGACTGACGAAATCATAAGAATAGCAGACAAAACTTTGGATATTGTGGATGAATAGATATATCTTGGTCATGTCATTAAAATGGGGAAAGGAAAACCAATCGGCAAAGATAAAACGAAGAATAAAACTAGCATGGGTAGCATTTGGAAAACTGAGTCATATAGTTAAACACCCTGACATCCCTATAAACCTTAAACGAAAAGTATTTAACACATGCATCCTGCCTGTCGCAACATATGGTCTTGAGACAAAGGCTATAACCAAGAAATACACCAATAACCTTAGGACAATGCAAAGAGCCATGGAACGGGCAATTCTTGGCGTTAGCTTACGAGATAAAATCCGTAACGAAGAAATAAGAAGAATAACGAAGGTAGTGGACTTGATACAGCGAATCGCTGAACTTAAGTGGCAATGGGTCGGTCATGTTGCCAGACTAAGTGTGGACAGATGGGTGTCAAGGCTTGTATACTGGACAAAGAGGAGTGTCGGCAGGCCACAAAGAAGATGGTTATATGACGTTAAAAGAATAGCCGGAGGAAGATGGTACCATATAGCGAAAGACAGAGCAGCATGGAAACCAATAAAAAAGGCCTCTGTTCAGGAGTGGACAGATAATGGCCGACAAAGAAGAAGAAGAAATCTTACCGAAAATTAAATAACAATTCTTTAAAACAAACAAATTTCATAATATAACAACAAAATATATATTAAAATGGTAAAACAAATAAGTCTTTTTTTGAACTATTTATTATTTAATTATAGCCAAAAGCCTATACTAACATTTTCCTTGGAACCTTTTTTATCTGCAAAATCATTATTTATATCATTATAATTTACGATTACATTTTTTAAAAAATTAATCGCCAATTTGCCTAGGCTTCAGCCTTTGCGTAAATCCACCCCTGCGTAATACTTTCTCATATTTAGTGCAATTATACAATTTTTGGAATAGATATATTACGCCATCGGTTTGATTCTGCTTCTTTATTTACTTGATCACTGTCAAAGAATGTCTTTCTATAATTATAATCAATCTCCCTTTACAATATCTGCTTACTTAAAATATATTAACTTCCACTCCACCACTGAATTTTGATAATTTGTTAAATATATTTTAATTTTGAAACCTACGTGGAATTGGCAAAACTGCTCATTCAAATTTTACAGATTTGTGAACTAATGCGCATTTTTTTACGTAGAATTGATATCTACAGAGCGATTCCTGTAGGAGGTATGACGTCATTGATATTTTTTTAATGGCCATTCTCATTTTAGTACAGATTAAATTTAATAAAAAAAACAAAAAAAAATACTAATTTTATTGGCAATAAAAAATTTATATACAGCTAAAGTAAATGCTCAAATTAAGCACCGTTCGCTGCTTGATAGTAGCCAAGAGGACTAATAAATTCTTTTTGGACATTTTCAATAACTTTAGGAGGTATAAATTGTATTTCGTGACGAATTCTGTGTATAAATTCTCTGGCTTTCTAATGTACATTTTATTTTTTAAGTATCACCACAAAAAGTAATTCAGGGGTGTTATATATGAACCCATTGACTTTAAAAGAAAAGGCCTTGTCAGAAAAAAAATATGTTCCTTAAGAAATTATTATCATCATCTATTCCATTAAGCAATGCAACTACTTTGTTTCTTTACCGCACTTTTGTAATATATTTAAATTTTATGATATGTATTTTCATGATGCTAACCACGACTCATAGCGAACAAGTGTAACATCACTACAAATCATTTTTACTAGGTACCTCTATTTTCTTCTACTTCTATAGGTTTCTTCTCTAGGTATAACAGTTTATACCTAAAATATTATAAATCATTTTATGAGAGGAATGTGCTTAAACGTCTGGTCTAGTTGGCATTTCAACAATAGCAACAAATCAATATTATAATTTGCGTCTGTAGTTACCACGTGGACAGTCCAGAGAAGATTATGTTTTGTGGTTAAGGCGACACAAAGACTAGTGTTTTAAAAAAATGTCATTGCCGATCCTGGAAATGGGATAAGAAGTGATCTGGGTTTATTCAGAAAATATGTAGCTTTGCACCCTGCTGCCACCCCGCATAGACGTTTTTTTATACAATATAAAGCTGAAAAATACTCGCAACAATGCGTGGTTATTAACACCTTCGGAAAAATGCCAGCAAATATTGCTGAATTTTTATGTCTACCCAATCCAGAAATGTATACCGGACACTGTTTCAGAAGATTATCGTCAACTATGCTCGCAGAATCTGACAGCAAGATAATAAATACTAAGTGGCACGATGAATGAAAATCCACCTTAGAAGCAGAATCGTACATAGAAGAATTCTTGCAAAATGAAAATCAAGGATTGCTTAAAACATTCTGCAGAGCTCTAGTATCCCAAATAGAAACAATAAGCAATGTTCAACATCCATGGGACTAGCAGTGACTCTAAAGAATACCACTCTTTTACCAACACAAAACTTAAAAATTATAAATAAAAAAGATATTAAAATTAACACCAAACTTACTTCATATGAAATTGTAACCCATCACCTACACCTCTACCAATTTTCAGATCACTGCAATCCACTGTACAATTCATGGCGCAATTTTCTAACACTGCTTAACCATCACTGATCAACAAAATCAAGCTCGCTTAATTTGTTTTCTTTGCGCTACAAACTGTACGTTTAGTTTTAATATACAGGATTGGCAAAGCAAGGGCTTGGGAGCCAATTTTAATGCAATAGAGTAGGATACATATGGTATGACCCCAGTTAAAAAAAAAGAACGACAAAATTTCCCCCCACCCCCCCTTTCCCAAAACAACTACGGTCGACGGTGCCTACAATTCGTTAGAATATTGTCGACAGTTTTTGTCTTTTTGTAACATATTCATTAAATTTTTTGAAATGTTTTAAAAATCATACATTTTATAAAACTTTTCTTTTTAAAAAATTATGCGCTTAGAAAAAAAAAAAGAAATTTTAAAAAAAATTTTTGGGTTTTTTTGAATGGTTAAGATTTTTTATTTTTTTAATAATGGTATTTGTTATTTTATCGGGCAAGACAACATAAATAATTTTATTTTTACTGGTTGGCAACATTGCCCGTCGCTTCCCCGCATTGCCGTCCATTGACCGGTTGATAATAGGTTTTTCCCCAAAAAGAAATCCGGTATCGTTTCAAAATCGTTTTTGAACTTTTTTTTGGTGCGCTTAAAATGCGCGGCCTTAAAATAGTTTCGTGACGGTACGAAAAGTACAAACGTTGGATCGCTTTGCGGATTTTTTTTGGGACTGTCAAATCAAAAGTTTTTGAATTTTTTTTTAAAAAATATAACCCTACTTTTCTACTTATTTTTTTTGGGGGATCAAACTTAAAAAATATCACTCATAATATCGTCACTCATCTTTAAAGATAATTAAATTTAATGATGTGCTTAGGAGGTGTAAAAATTAATATTTTTGAATAATTAAACAAGCGAGGAAAAAAAAAATGCTAAAGCACGTTGCACGCTATTCGCTAAATAAAGTTGGGTTTTTGCAGAAAAATTAAATTAAGTTAAAATAAAGTTAAAGTCAAAAAAGAAAAGATAAACATTATGTGATCAAATGGTTTTAATTATACACATAAATTAAAAATTAAGTTAAGTTAAAAAGATAAACAACTTTTAACTTTTTTTAACTTACTTTTTTTTTAACCTTTTTCATAAAATGAAATAAACTTTTCCCTTTTTTAAAAAAATTAAACTCCCACACAATAACATCATAAAATAGGCTTACAGAAAGTCGTCTTTCCCATGCGTTAAAAAAAAAAGTAAAAACAATTATATTTTTTTTTTGACTAATATTTATTTAAGAAGTTAACCGGACAGCTGCCAAGTGCACCAATAAAATAGAAATCACGAAAACCCTATTAACAGTGATTTGCCCTACGTATGCTAAATTTTATTGTTATTTTTAAACTGATGTTTTCACACAAATGTCTTAATTTATAATAACTTAATTTTTGTTAACTTAAATTAACTTAACTTTTCTGCATAATCCTACCTTAACAGTAAACATATGAAGATGAAATATGAAACAATAAACATGAAACAGCTGTTAAAAATCAAAAATCCAGTGCCAAGATGTTCAATGCGCAAATCAACCCAAACAGTTTTCAATTTAGGCCATGTATCAGAATTACCGTTCTGAAAGGGGAACTAAACGATCCCAAGTTTTGTTGGTACACAAACAGGATCGTCCGAAAACCCTCACGTTTTGTTGGAACGCACTTTAATCACTGCGCATGAGCGTGATCGTTCGGTGACGGTTTTTCGACGTGCTGGAACAAACCTAATGAGTAGTGTGTGCAGTGTTGCCAGATGAGATAAAGCAGAAATCGTAAAATACAATGACGAAAAATCGTAAGAAATCGTGAGGAGAGTGGGAGATTACAAATTACTTAATAATATTGTTAAAAAGAAAAACACAATGACGATGTTTAATACATTTATTAAACTTAATGTAACTTAAAATTACACCAATTCAAATATTAAAACACTAAATAAAAGAGTAGGTTACATTAGTTTCAAAAAAGTTGACCTAGCGTAATCTATTCAATAGACACTACTACATTATGCTCAGTCCTCAGAATCGTTTGAGTCAGTATTATCCTTGTTATCTCTATATAATAGGTCACTACTACCTAACTTTCGTATCATGTTGTTATTGATAGAAAAATCATAACAATTTTGTCGCCAATTTTAAATAAAATACTTTCGATGGTTTTGACTTATGTAAAATTTACGATATGAGACAGAACTGCATGAAAATGCAAACAAATAAATTGTAAGTCACCTTTACCCGCAATCAACGGGGGGAACCCCATTTCGTTCTGCTCGATAACCGCTTGTAGGCGACAGGGATGCCTCGGTCGTTTCTTTTGATATGCCATTGTTATCATTCACTACAGGGATAAAGTAAATTAATAATTTAAATGCAATTTTTTTTTAAAATGATTTATTTAAAAATCGTCAGAAATGCTACCTTATTCGTAAGACCGTGAAATCGGAACCAAAATAGTGTAATCTTACGAATAATGGTGAGATCTGGCATCACTGAGTGTGTGTGTGGGTGTTGTCGAGGAAGGCATAAATGCAGGAATACATACCTCGGCTCGTCGCGTCGCGTCGGCTCTCTTCGTTCGTCGGCAAGCATTTTGGACGGAAGATATAAAGTTCATAACCTTAAATAAACGCGTCATCTGTTAACTAATATAATTTTGTATCCCTACATAGAAGTTATTAAAAATTTTTTTTTAATTTTGATATGGTAGAAGTAAACTTTTTTTAAAAAAATGTAATTTATATTTTTTTTTAAAATTTTTAAAAGAAACCAAAAAATTTTCAAAAAAAGCCCCAAAGTTCTAGTCTCATGGTTAGTTCTGGTTAGCAAAACGGTTTTTTTTTTTCCTTTTTATATTTTAGATGAAAAATGCGGGGATGTATCAAAAAGACCCCAAATTATTACATTAAAATGAAAATTTTTTTGAACCCCTAAATAAACCATGTTTTATGTGTCAGCACTTAAAAAATCGCCAGCGGGGTTTCTCTAGACGCGAGTGATTGAAACAACGATTTAGCTTAACGACCAAACCATATAACCTTCAGATTTTTTTTTTTTAAATAACGCTCGTCTTCCTCGAAACCCACGATCACTACCGATGGCTTACGAACAGTAAGCCGAGCGAAGGTATGTATTCCTACATTTATGCCTTCCTGTGTTGTCGTAGTCCGGCCGAAGCATTTCTCTTTTCTTCTTTGGTCGGTAGAAAGGGAATCAGCTGCTACACGTTTTCTGTCTATCTTTATTTCGCTCAAGCCTTTTCCCCAAAAAATTAAACTCCTTTTTTCCCTGAAAATCTCCCACCTAAGAAATTTTTTGCCAGACGTGTTATCGTTGTTCTTTTTATGTAATTACAAAAATCTTTAAAAAATTTTTTTTTTTTTTATTTTTTCCTTTTTTAAATTCTGTTTTTTTTTTTTTTTAAAAATTTTTTTACCTCAAGCTTTAATGTTTACTTCCCAAAGAATTTTTTTTTCAAATCCTTTAAGAAGGTCCAAATTTTTTTTTTCTCAACCGGAAAATAATTTTTTTCGCTTTAAAACGAGGAGTGAGCGTTTTCTTACTTTGTCGCTCGCCGTGCGGAAAAGTAACCAAAACGCCCGCTGAGTTACCATGGAAACCATAATGGAAAAACTGTAAAACTATTTTTAACTGTTGTTTTTGACAGTAGTGCGTGTTTTTAAACTGTCAAATTTGAGGTTATCAATAATTCTTAATTTTTACCAGATGTTTTTATAAAATATGCCATTGTAAAAAAACTATTGTGTGTAATTCAAATGCAAAGTGAATTTGCCGCTCTCGCAAGATAGCCGAGCACCGCTACGCGTTGCGCGTCAATCTTCTTGGTCAGAGCGGCAATGTATCACCTTGCACTCTTAATACACAAATAGCTATTATAGTGTATTTATCCATATTTAAACCAAGAAAAAACCACTCATAAAATTTTCGGTAGCTGACACGAGTCTTTATTTACACAACTAAACTTTGAATACCGCCGGAAGTACGTTCAAAAAATTTTTCAGGTTAAAATAATTATTACTGATTTGTTCCAAATACTATAGAGGTAATTTTTCGATTAACTCATCTCCACATAATAATGGTTTTTGAACATTCTCAGAAAAGCCCGGTCAAAGAAAGGTTTTATTATGGGACATATACGGATTGTTTACTTACTTACTTACTTGAATATTTTATGGGTTTTTTTGCTAGAGGAGATTTATGACTGGTTTTTGTTAGTTTAAATATGAATAAATACATTTTACCGCACTGAATAAAAAATTTAAAAAAATGCAATTAATGTCCTTGTATTTGCGCAATGAATAAAATAGAAATATTTATAGTTTTTAACAATCAATTTGCTACTTTTTATTAATGTTTTCTTTTAAATTTGATTTTTGTTCCGAAAATTATTTGCTTGAACCAATAGGGCCACTTTCCGCACTTGTTAGGTACATAACTATTATCTACAACCGTGCGGTAACTAAGGTTACAAACCAATTTTAAGTGTGGTAAGTGTCACTGTACCACACTAGTGTGGTAACTGTTACTTAACCGCACTAGTGCGATAAGATCATTTGTACTAAGGATTCTTCAAAAATCGTTTATTTAAACATCGTTTAACAATTATTACTCTCCACGTAAATTACATAACATACAGATAATATACCCAAAAGTTAAACGAAATAGTCGAGTTGCTCACATTTCCTATATTTACGACTGCCGATTGAAATGGCTTTCTTTTGCGGTGGTGTCATTTTGACAATGGCTCACACCGATTGAGGTAACTGGTAGTTTAACTAATTTCTAGTGTAAAATTGGGATAAACGTCAGAGAAAAATTATTATCCCAAAAAAACCTGATGGTTGTAGATAAAATACTATACATAACTCGAGTGGTAAACGGTTTTAGCGCACTTAAGTGAATGCCAAACTCGCCTTTGGCTCTTTTTGCAAACTTCACTTTGCGTGCGCTAAAAATCTACTTACCACACTTGTTATGTAATATACTATTATAAGTTTTATTGCCATTAAATTTGGTATTTTAAAATTTTAAAAGCGTTTTTCTTGTTTTTTTCTTTTTTTGTTATCCAGGCCATACTCAAAATTGTCTTATTGGATTAAAAAATGTGCGCTTTCCAACATAATAAAAAAAGGGTGTTACCATTAAAAAAATATATCGATGATATCATACCTCCCACAGAAACCACCATGTATGTTTTAATTCTATCTGAAAAAGTGCGCACAAACGAAGTAAACTTTACGAATTCGAGCGTTTTTTTCCAAAAGTTATTTCTTTAATTTTTAACGAATTTATTCACTACTTTAAGAATGCACTGTATATTGTATATTATAATTGGTTTAGAGTTATTTTAATGCCTTTATTAAGTTAATTTACAAGTAAACATTTATAAGTTCGGCCGCCGAGGCGTTTTCGTCAAAAATTGAGGTCCAGAAGAACGAGTAATTGTTTTCTATGTATTTTTTTCCCGATGAATCCAAATCTTAAACGCGATTTTCCAGAAAAGTGGTCAGAAAATTGTTATGAACAATTTAATTGTTTAAAATACTATAACTAATAAGCTATTGAAGATAGAAACATGTTTTCAAATACTTTTTGTTCCATAAGAAAAATAGAACAAAATGGCGTTTGCTAAATTAAAATCCGTTAATAAGAACTGGAGATATTGTAAATTTAGTGCAAAAATATCGCAAAGTAACGATTTTTCCTAGCTTTTTCGCTCATAAATTGGCTTATATTCAACGTAGAAAGTCCAATAGCCGCTTGTTTTAAAGCTTTGCATCTAAGCTTTAAAATGAGATATGATAGACTCCTAAATATTATTAGGAAAATTGTGAAAATATTTTTTTATTCAAAACGGATATTTTGAGATTTGCTAAATGTATTTTACTTGATTTTTCACTGGGCTACAGTCATTTTAAGATGAGCGGTCGCCGCGTGCGCTGGCTCACAACAGCTTAACATAAGGATTTTGAAAAATTTTTGCTATTCAGTGAAAAATTACTTAAAAATCATCGAGAACAAATTTATTGATTTGATTGATTGATAATATGATTTGAAAAAAACTTTAAAGAATGATCAAGAAATTGAACTGGCGCGCATTAGGCGCTTCAATATTTTGCAGTCGAGCATTGTAATGACAGTACTTGTTAATACCAAGTTGAGAGCTTGCATAAAAAGTATGTACTGTTAGTAACGCCAAATTTCAATTTTTAAAGTTAATATATTTAGTTTGAATTTTATGTGATTATATCATAAAATATATTTAATTAAAACAATGTATCTATTCATTCACTATTTATATAAGTAATCTGCATCCAGATAATTTTTAAATGATTTTTGAATCAATGAGTATTTTTTTTATTTTTTGGATCAATAAATTAATCGTATGATCAGTTATAATATTACTTAATATGTAATCAATTTTAGAGTTTGTAATAGAATGTAAAACAGATTTAAATTACTAAAAAACGTAGCAACTACTACTATGTTGCGCATACGGGTATGTAAATTCGAGGAGCATCTGGGACCAAAAAGGAAATAATTCGGTTTAAAATTACCAAATAAAATATTTTTAAGGATCATAATATATTTTCAAAAGATAAATTTGGGACTTTCTAAATGAATTTCAAGTGATTTTTGACTAATTAGTAAAAATTTTTAGAAATTCTTATGTTAAGCTGTTGGCTGGGCGCCTGCCGAGTCGCAAATGCGCGCGCTATCCGCCTTTTGAAAACAAGAATCATTTCACAAACATTAATCAGTGATATTTCAAATAATTTTAGTTGACAATACCTAAAAACAAATTGCTCTGCTTTTTTTGTCAAAAATAATGCTTTCAAGAGGCTGTAACTTTTTTCCTAATAATATTATGGGGGGTCTATCATGTCTAATTTTAAAGTTTAGATCTTAATCTTTAAAATAAACGGCCGTTGGACTACGTTCTTTTTCTTCCCTGGGAGCCGTCTTGACTAGCGGAGGCAGCGCAGCCTCTTGTTTCTTTTACAAGTATGTATAACCCCGAAACTGGTAGGTTAATAGCTTCCTGTGGGCTTATTTTCGGTTGCCCAAATAATGTCTGTCTTTTGTGATTCAACGCTTCACATTCGCAGGATATGGTAGGTTATTTCTTCCCCTCGTCGCACATTCTGCAACTTGGGTCCCCCTTGTATGAGCCTATCTTGTGTGGGTGTCCTCTTGGGTTATCGGGCCCTGATAGCAGCCCTACTGTTAAGCGTAGTCTTTTCCTACTTTGAGTAGTTTTTCCTTCGTTCTTTGGGATGGGCCCCTTATGAAGCCTTTTCCATGTCTTATTTTACTGAGGCTCCCCCAGTATTCCTCGTGTTTGTTTTGGATCCACTCCCTGGTTTTCTTCTCGTGCTGTGGTTTTGGTCACTCCAAGAGCAGGTTCTGGTCCAAATAATTGTGTGGCTGATCCCTGTCTCGCTAACTCATCCGCTTTTTCGTTGCCTTCTATTCCCGAATGTCCTGGTACCCACAGAATAGTTACCCTGTTGTGGTTAGTTCTGGTTAGTGGACTACGTTAAATAGAAGCCAACTTATGAGCGAGAAAGTTTGGAAAAATCGTTATTTTGCAATATTTTTGCACTAAATTTGCAATAGATCTAGTTCTTATTAAGGGATTTTAATTTAGCAAACGCCATTTTGCTCCTTGTTTCATAAGGCACCAAACGTATTTGAAAACATTTTTCTATGCTACAGCGTTTTAAACAATTAAATTGATTATAACAATTTTCTGACCACTTTTGCGGAAAAGCGGGTTTCAGATACGGATACAGCGGGAAAAAATACAGGGAAATCAACTACTCGTTCTCGTGGACCTTAATTTTCGACAAAAACGCCTCTGCAGCCGAACTATTATATTTTAGTCATAAATAAAGTTATGTGGTCTATTATATTTGGTATTTTTTATAGAGGTAGTTTCTCAAGATCAAAAAGGTCGATTGAACCTATTGAAGAGGAAGAACAATCAGAAGGTGAAGAAACGGAAAAGAAAAAAAGTAAAAATATGAAACGGACGTTTGCGGAATGTGATTCGTGGGATTAACAGATGGAATACTTCTCCATAATAAATATAAGTTCCTATAAAATATTGTGTTTCATTTATTTTTTTTAGAAGGTAACCTACATACAAGTGTAAAGGTTGGAGAAGATTGGATTACTATTTAGGGATATCTTTGTGGAGATATGTTCGAACTTAACTTATTTTCATGTTTGATTTTTAGTAACTTACTTTTTTTGGAGTAAATTTTACTATACAGCCATATTTTTGAAAATTATATTTTCTGTTTAACACTACATTTTTGAATTTTAGGAAAAGTACTGATCATGTTTTATTTAAAAAGTATATAATATAGTAGATTATATGCTGAATTTTATAATTTTTAAAATATGTATTAACGTAACACACGTTTCGAACTTATATGGGTAAAAATAACAATTATAAAATGTTAATACTTTAAGAACTGTGTATGGATAGGATATATTAAATTTTTTTGGTATGTTTCAATAAAAAATAATTTATTTTTTATTTAAAGTAACAAACAGAATTAATTTAATAAATATAAAAAAAATTGCAATTTAAATTAAAAAATAGAAAAAGGTAACGCTGTGTAATAAATACCTAACCTGTCAAAATACGAAAAGTCAATATTTTTTTAATGTCCAGCGTAACTACTTTGAATAGATATGGGAAAAACGCTTTCAAAAATAAACCCATACATAAGGTGTCTTAGTAAGAAAACGTTAATTTTATATCGTATCTCTTTTAATTAATTTAAATCCTTTTTTTAAATATTGTTTTAGATTCTACGGGAAAAAATACATTAGATGGTAATTTCACTTCTTTTTTTAATACCATAAAAGCCAAAAATATGGGCCTGTTTAGTCCTCCTTGTGCATTTTAATTTTATAGAATTTCCAAAAACAATTCAATAGGTTCACAGTACATTTTCAGTTTTTATATATATTTCTACGACTTCTACTCTGCAATATAACCCGTATAATTTCTCCCCTAGTAGATCTCTTGGCTAGGATCCACAAAAACTGATACACAAGGCAGAGCAGTAGAAAATTTCGCAATCAGCAACTCGCTCACCAATCTAATTATGGAACCTACCTACTTTCCTAGGGTTCCCACCCATAATTCTAACCCCCTAGATCTCTTTCTTACTTCCACCCCGAACTCTATCAAGCATCAGTAACTGCTCCCCTTGGTCGCTCTGACCATGGTTTGGTCACCGTATCTTACTCCACTCGTTTTGAGGCAACTGAAAGCATGCCGCCACGAACCGTCTGGCACTACAATTCGGCCGACTGGGATGGTCTAAGAGATTTCTTTGCCAGCTACCCTTGGGATCCTACCTGCTTTTCTACTTTCGATCCTTCCGAAATATGTAAACAAATTACCGAAACAATTCAACTAGGCATTGAGACCTATATTCCCCACACTAAAAAGAACCCCATAACTTCAAATCACAAACCGTGGTTTTCTAAATCCTGTGACAAAGCCAGACTTTTAAAAATTCAAGCCCACAAAAAGTTTCTTCAAAATCCCAGTCCCGAAAATCGACAGGCTAGCATCGAAGCGAGAAATCAGTATAATCAGACTATCTCAGAAGCAAAAGACCGTTTTAACAATCGAATAAAAGGTAAAGTTCTCTCTTGCTCAAATGGCAGTAAAGCTTTCTGGTCCTTTGCCAAAAATATTAGTCAGAACTTTTGCACAAATTCTTTTCCACCCTAATCTCTGAAGATGGAATTGTCTCTACCTCCAAAGGGAAAGCCGAACTATTTGCCAAACAATTTGCTGCCAATTCTACGCTTGATCCTCCTATTAATCTTCCCCCTTCAACAGTTGTCCCTGTTTCTCATAAAATGTCCGATATAATTTTTAAAGTTCAACAGATCAAGCGTATTCTTTCTTCTCTTAATACTAAAAAATCGTCTGGGCTGAATGGCATACCAGCAATCGTCTTAAAAAAAATGTGCTCCCGAGCTTGCACCCATCTTAACTCGCCTCTTTCGAATCTCTTACGACACGGGCATTTTCCCGGAGAGTTGGAAAGCTGCACGTGTGCAACCTGTCCCCAAAAAAGGATCCAAAAGTCTCCCTTCCAACTATAGACCTATATCTCTTCTTTCAGTTGTTTGCAAAGTAATGGAAAAATTCATTAATTCCCAAATCTTAAAGTATCTGGAAAAACATAAGATCTTACATGATAGACAATATGGATTCCGTCACAGTAGATCCACAGCTGATCTTCTTTCCTTTGTCTCACACAACTGGAACAAGTCCCTTGAGTTTCTTGGTGAATCCCAGATCGTTGCTCTTGACATATCCAAAGCTTTCGATCAGGTCTGGCATGATGGGCTTCTTAACAAACTTCCTTTTTACGGTCTTCCACTTAAGCTTTGCTCTTGGCTTTCCAGTTTCCTTTCTAATCGACGTATATCAGTTAGTGTAGATGGTTATTCCTCCAGCTTCTACCAAATTAATGCTGGGGTGCCCCAGGGCTCAGTGCTGGCACCCACGCTGTTTCTTCTACACATTAACGATCTTCTCTCTTCCACAATCAATCCCATTCATAGTTTTGCTGGCGATAGTACCCTCCACTCTAGTATTCAATTTCTCAAGCCTGATTTCGAAAACAAGCGCAGGTCAATGCAGATATCTCTTTCACAAGACCTCAAACTTATCTTGGATTGGGGCGCCAAAAATCTTGTTCAGTTTAATGCCTCGAAAACACAGTCATGTTCGCTGTCGCGAAAAAAGTCTGCAAATGCTCATCCCGTACGTATGAGCGGCCAAGTTCTGCAGAACAAAGAGTCGTTTAATCTTGTCGGCGTTACTTTTGAGAATAACCTCAACTGGCACAAACACATTTTATCCATAGCTTCGGCAGCTTCAAAAAAGATTGGATTTCTCTTCCGAGCCAGAAAATATTTCTCTTCTTCCAATCTGTACACTCTGTATGTATCCCAAATCAGACCCTCTTTAGAATATTGTTCTCATGTCTGGGGAATGGCGTCCCCTACAACACTTAGCATTCTGGACTCCATTCAAAGAAGAGCCGTTCGTCTTATTAATGATCCAACGCTCACAGAAAGGCTTCCTCTTCTTGCCCACCGTCGAGCTGTAGGGGATCTGTCGCTCTTCTATAGGTATTTTCACGGCTTCTGCTCAGAGGAGTTGGCCAGTATAATTTCTTCTCTGGCAGCTCTCAACAGAGCAACACGTAGTGCAACTTTTATGCATCCTTTTACAGTTCAGTTAGAGAGGCCCCGAACTTCCCGCTTTCTTCGTTCCTTCATCCCTAGAGTGTCAAGACTATGGAACCTGCTGCCCGCAGAAGTTTTTCCTTCTCCTCCCAATCTCCAAAAATTTAAGTCCCGTGTGAACAAACTCCCTCTCACCACACTGAAGACACCCACGGTACGTTAGTACTTAGGCATCAGCCTTCGTGGACTGTCCCAAGATAAAAAAAAATCTTGTTGAGGCAAAACGAAGTGCAACTCTCATTCATTGAGAAGCTTTGAACTTTTTTCACTGTTTTGGCTTTTTTCTTTTTAGAGTATATACATTTTGAAACGTTCCCTACTTTTCATTTTACTGCGTTTAAAACACTGATCGTACATTAGGGCTTGGGTTTTAAGTCGACGTGGGCTGCCGAAGAAAAAAAAACACTGTTTGCCGAGGTACATAGACTTTATTAAAACATTTTTATATTCTTAACTTTATAGTTGTTATTTTATTGCTCTTACAACTTTTATTAAAAAACAAATTTATAACAGTGATTTTAATTTTTATTTGTAATTTTTTAGGCCAAAATATTAAATATATCTACATAAATATACAGTTTCTTTCAACCATTTTTTAAGGAAAAATATATAATAAATAAAAATATGTAGTTGCAAATCGAAGTTCATATTGAACATTTTTGGGATTTCCAAGGGCATTGCAATTAAGTAATACTGGCAAATGCCGCTAAGAAACCCCAAATTTGTCTCAACTGTGCAGTTTTATAAGTAAGTAGTAAAATGCTAATTGCAGGTCCTTCATAATCGAATTCTACCTAAAAGGATTAATGTTAGATTTTAGGTACAAAAAAGTGTTAAAATTGCAAAAAAAATTAACAACTTTTCTTTTTCATTGCTATTTAGTTAATTTTTAGAAACCTAAAAGTAAATGTTCATTTTAGTACGATATCCGGATTAGAGGCGATTTAATTTGTATGTTTGTTATTGAGAAAAAGTTACAGTTTTTTTACGTAAGCGCTTTTATTGAACGTGTATTTTAGAGCTAGGTGTATACAAAGTAATAAAAAGTGTAAACTATTTTAAATAACAAACAGACCTAATATGTAAATAAAAGTATAGCCAATGGATTACCTAAAAAATTATGATTAAATTAAAAAATAATAATAAAAAAAATAATACTCCCTGTATAATGACAGTTCTTATTTTTTATTCTATATACCACTAAATTTTTTTCTTGAATCTCATAAATCAAAATTTTAATAATTTCTTTAAGTTTAAATTTGAAAAATTTTCAGATGCTGACAATTTTAGTAGTGCATTAGTAATGTTATGTAAAATTAAAAAAAAAATATTATTGACATTAAACGGGAAATTTTTCAAAATTTTTTTGACTGTAATTTTTTAGGCTACCCATTCTCGATACTTTTATCTACATATTATATTTAATAAAAAATAGTTTTCATGCAGCTGACAGATGTGAGAAGTTCGTCTCTAATTTGCATCATAGACTATTAGGTCGGTGCAATGTGAAGTCTAAAAAAAAATAAGAAATACCTAATACATGACGAATTAAAAAAAAAACTTAATGTTACAAACTGCTTGTCAGATATTAATAAAATTTTAACTGTACTTTGAAACCTTCCTCAACTTACTTAACAGACTATCTGGGAATTGTCCTTGACCAAAAACTCAATTGGAACTCGCAAATAAAAAGGACTATCGCCAAAGCATCAACGGCACTATGGGCGTGCCGCAGACTATGTGGTAAAACATGGGGTCTAAAACCCAAAATGATCTACTGGTCATACATTACAGTAGTAATACCTATAGTTACTTATGCCTCACTGATCTGGTGGCCAAAAACATAGGAAAAAAACTACACAAGGAAAGTTTCTGAAACTGCAGAGACTTGCCTGTCTGGGAGTTACCGGAGCAATGAAAACTTGCCCAACGGCAGCTCTGGAGACAATGTTGAACCTCCTTCCCCTGCACCTGCACATAAAGAGGGAGACGATACTGAGTGCCTCCAGAGTAATCCAGACACAAAATATAAAGTCAGGAGACCTGACTGAACACCTTAAAATTTTGGAAAAAATCAAGATTGAAGCTCTGACCAAATCCACGGACATGATGCCTATTGTGCGGGACTTCCAGCGCTCTTTTGAAGTGGTTATTCAAGACCGCCAAACTATGAGTGAGAATGCACCAAAGCATGAAAAAGGCTTACTTGTCTGGTACACTGATGGATCTAAGATGGAACAAGGGGTTGGAGCTGGTGTCTTTGGATCTAGATGCAGACTCTCAAAGTCTCTCGGCAAGGCTCCCTCCATCTTCCAAGCTGAAATCCATGCACTTGACATTTGCGCTTCTGAATGTGCCAAAAAAGGCCTTCGAGGCGCAACCATATATATTTTATCGGACAGCCAGGCTGCTTTGAAGGCATTGACTTCATGCACTTTTAATTCGAAGCTAGCCTGGGAATGCCGACAATCTCTAAACCAACTGGCCAAACACAACAGAGTTACTCTGTAGTGGGTACCAGGACATGAAGGAGTGGAGGGCAATGAAATTGCCGATCAACTCGCCAAGGAAGGAGCACAGAGACCATTCTATGGACCTGAACCCTTCTGTGGCACCACTAGGGGCCACCTCTACGAGGAACTCAGAACATGGGAAAAAAGTCAAAAAGAGACTTACTGGAACAACATCCCAGGACAAAGGCAGGCGAAAGGATTTATTTCGCATTTACCTAAGTACACAAAGAAGCTACTGGAACTTCAAAAAAATGAACTTAAACTGGTTACCGACTTCCTAACAGGACATGGCCCTTGGAGGTATCACCTCAAAAAAATGGGAAAGACTGAGGATGAACAATGTCGGTTTTGTCATGAAGCAAACGAAACTGCGGAACACACTCTCTGTGAATGCAGAGAACTGACCCGACAACGGCTTAAATACCTCAAAGGGGTAGAAAAGTAGGAAGTCAATAGAATAACCTGTTGTTTTATTTGTAACAATATTAAAAGCACTTAAAATTCCATCATCATGTGACCGTTTGGAGGTGAATCTTGGACTCTTGGAGAGCATTTCATACGTAGTTTGCGTAAAAGGGTTCCAAAGATGCTTTAGGTTAAATATTTTTCATTACTCTTGAAGATTCAGCCAATCACAACTTGGGACTTAACAGGCCAGTAGCATATTAAAACAATCAACTGAACCTTTAAGGCCCAAATCGTAAACAGCAACATGATTATCAACCAAGTCTTCTTCTATTTTGTGTTTCTTAAAAAGATTGATATTTCTTCGGTAATCTGAAATAAAAAAAAAGTACTTAAACTGGGAAACATTATTAGAGCTGTAATTGGTTAACAAAGACGTTTTTAATAAAGTTTTAAGATGGAAATACGGTTAACTAATTAAGCTGATGTTCTTGAAAAGGCATGTTTTTACATGTGTGCATGTAGGTTTTTTTGTTAAAGAAGTATTGGTACAAGTTAAAGGACTAAACTATTGTTTTTTTCCAACCATCAAAAAATGTTGACATTTTTGTACTATTTTCAGGTGCAAAAGCTATCAATTCTCATACCGTACAAAAATGTGCTCGTTGCTTAGCAACACTTTTACTCCTAGGATTAAAAGTGCTACTTTTAATCCTAGGATTAAAAAAGCTATTTTTGAATAACTAAATGTTTTAATTTTGACTTGGTTGGAGAAAAAATAGTATACCTATATCATACGGACTAAAAGTGCTTATTTTTACTTATATTTAAATTTTGTAAATGTGATTAAACATAGACACTTAAAAAGACCCCGCAATAATTTCATTGAAAATTGATTGTGCTGTGTTAGAGTCCTATCCCTATTAATAATATTTCCACAAAAAAAATGGGGGTCACCAGTCATACAAAATATACAAATCACATTATGTTGCTTTACTTCAAATAAATTAAAAAAAGGAAATAAAGGTAGAGATTTCGGTTATTTGGTTAAAAACACATACCTTCAGAAGAAATAATTGTGTTTTTGCAGTTTGCTGGTCCGCAAAATATCCACAGAGTGGTCCAAATCGTAAGCCAAAAAATTGTGCAAATACAAGCATGTTTTAGGTACCTAATTAAAACAAAACAAGGAAAATCAAAACATTCAAGTTACATTATTTTGTTGCACTTTAGACCTTATAACGAGTTTTATAGGTTTAAGTTTTTGAGACAATCCTACAGGGTGTGCCAAGTTAAAATTTAATTAAATATTACTTACAATGAACTGTTTATTTTAACCTACTGTAACGGCTAAAAAATTATTAAAATATTGAAATAACTTTTTAAAAAATTCACGGCCGAGTGATGATCGCGTTGTTAATAGACTTAGCAATTGTTAAAAGTTAACAACGGTTTAGAATGTTTAACAAAACGTCATTGTCAGTATTATTCAATTATTTTAGTAGGCAACCTGTCAAAATCTGACATTTTGTTAAACATTCTAAACCGTTGTTAACTTTTAACAATTGCTAAGTCCATTGCTAAATTTAACAACGCGATCATCACTCGACCGTCAGTGTGTTAAAATAACTCAAAGGGTGATAAGGGTTTGTGATATGTATGTACAGGGTATTCAGAAAAATATATTCACCAAGTGATAATAAAATGCACATTTTTAAAACACCCATAACACTAGTTTTGTGTGTTATTTTCTTACAAACGTATAACTTTAGCGTAACGCAAACAAATATAAGTAAACACCAATAATTTAAAAATGTAGGCATTTAAGCATAACAGAATCACTGCTACATATGCAATTCACCCAAATATCAACTACGTATATGCACTGGAATTGTTGACCAACTGCCATTAATCGGGCAAATGCTGAAGTACCCCAAGAAATTCGTGAAATAGCTAGTCGAAAAAAATCACGAACATATTCCAAACTTTACGCAACTTAGTTTGGAATATCTACGAAACCTTAAAACAACAATATAATTGCAATTGTGCTTAAGGGTGGAGATAATCCAAAATTTTTAAAATCAATACGATACTGTGGACAATCTTGAATATTATTGCACATGTAAATCTGGGGCACGAACTGTAGGAATATGTGCACATGCTCGATCGGATTTAACTTTTTGTCGCCCATAGGCTAATATATGTCAATATTTTTGGATATCAGAACGAAAAATTAAGCATTAAAAGAATGTAAACTTCACTAATAATTCTTATAAAAAATTAATAAACAAATTTAACAAAAGTAAATCATACAAAAAATTAAATAAAAATTCTTTAAAACAAAATATAAATTAAAATGGTAAAATAAATAAGTCATTTTTTGAACTATTTATTATTTAATTATAGGCAAAACCCTAAACTAACATTTTTCTTCTAACTTTTTCTGCAAAATCATTAATAATATTATTAAAATTAACGATTACATTTTTTAAATTAATCGTAAACATTCCGCCCATAATATTTGCCGCCCTAGACTTCTGCCTAGTCAGCCTTTGCGTAAATCCACCCCTGGGCACATGTACCAAGCGTTGCGTGGTTCTTGGGCTTTGCCAGACGAAAATGTCAGATTTCCGTCAGCAGCTCTGCTGGATAACATTTTGGAGGCGCATTAACGACACAAAAACGAAATGGATGTCAAGTAGTTCGGAAGATGGTTTTTCTAAGTAGGTAATTATTTGGGGCGAAAAATAATTTTAATCGATCTACTTGGGTATTACGACGCAACAGAAAAACACACATTTTGGAACTCATCTGGATGTAACATAAAATGGGAAAAACATATAGAAATATATATTTTTGCAATCCTTATAGTCCGGGAGGCCACCGCCAAAAACCAAGCCAATAAGAGATACGCATGAAATATTTTTTTCTATTACTATAAACTATAGTTAATTCAAAGCCGCACTGCTGCCTCAGGTCAGCAGGTTCAAATTTCATTTTTTTACCTTAAGAGTGCATTCGCGCTGCGAAAATTGGATCCAATTTGGGGTTCGGGGCATAATGTTTTTCTCAAAAACGGTATAAGTTATCGATAATTTTCAAATTCTACATGAAAGCCAACACTTAAATCTAGGCTTCTGCTGTAATAGTTTATTTAATTTGGATTTAGTTTTTAATATTTCCTTGAGTGAAAGTCACCCTAAAATCGGTTATGTTTAGATACTATTTTCTCTTAACTCATATTTCAAAAATCCATTACTGTAGAGGCATAGATTATTTCCTTACCTTTAAAATGTTGTATAATTTATGTCATTTAAGTGAAAAATAGTTACCGAAAAACGTTATCTCCTGTAGGCTTGCAATCGGAAACAACATCGCATCGATACACCGAATTTGGAAGAACCTAAATAAAATATAATATTTTTAATGCGGCTATACGAAAATTGTGGTAGTGGGAGTTTTTTAGCCTCCGCCCAACGTCTCCGCGTCCTTTCGCCCGACCCCTAAGGTGTAGCGTAACTGCACTCTTAAAAAAAAATCGTAAAAATCAGTTTTTAATATAACTCGAAAACTATTGATTTTAAGAACAAAAGGTATATAATTAAAATTGATGGTCTAATAAAAGTAAGTCAGTTTTTTTATGAAAATTTTTGTAGCCCTTTTAGTTTTTGAGATATTACCGATTTAAATTTAAAATAAAAACGCAAATATCTCAAAAACTAAAAGAGTTACAAAATTTAATAAAGCAAAAAATATGCCTTTTAATAAGCTCTATAAAAAAATATACACATTGTTCATAAAATAAGTAATAAAGGA
Organism: Listronotus oregonensis; assembly: GCA_019359885.1. Lineage (NCBI taxonomy): Eukaryota > Metazoa > Arthropoda > Insecta > Coleoptera > Curculionidae > Listronotus > Listronotus oregonensis. The sequence goes on from JAHBCN010001957.1 coordinate 53,927, forward strand.
ATTATAAGCAAAAAAGTAATTTTGACCATTAAAAATTTCGCTAATAACAATATTTTTTTTTGGTACAAGTAAGTATACCAGCTCCGATCCTTTTAAAAATTAATTCAAAATGTTCTAATTGAATAAATCAAACTAATACACATGTGCCCTAAAGCAATGGGGGATAACCTGGTGGCACGGATATTTTATTAATTTTTTTTTGGTCCAATAACTGTACCCATTCCGATCTACTTAAAACTTTAACTTAAATAAAATTTAAACTTTATTTAAATGAAAAAAATCAGTTGAATTAATGTTTAAACTTTAATTTAATTTATATTTTAAAGTAGTAAATAAATTGGTAAATGCCATAATTTAAATAAGAATGGCTTTAGGCCTAAAATAAGTAGATAGCTTAATAGGAGAAATGTTTTAAAGGTTTAATGCCAAATAAACCATAAAAAAAATTTTTGATGTTAAAAATATTTTATGGTTATAGTCCTTTATAAATTGTTGATATTACTATTTAAATCGATAAAAAAAATTATTAAACGCTAAGCTATATACATAGGAGAGCGAAAATTGTTAAGCGTCCTGTCAGGTATGTAACACCCAGATAAAGGAGGCACTTATTATTATTTTTTTCAATTAAATAAAGTTTAAATTTTATTTTAGTTAAAGTTTTAAGTAGATCGGAATGGGTACAGTTATTGGACCAAAAATTTAATAAAATATCCGTGCCACCAGGTTATCCCCCATTGCCTCGAGGCACATGTGTATTAGTTTGTTTCGTTCAATGAATAGAACATTTTGAATTAATTTTTTGATGAATCGGAGCTGGTATACTTACTTGTACCCAAAAAATATTGTTATTAGCGAAATTTTTAATGGCTGAAATCACTTTTTTGCTTATATCTCCTTTATTACTTATTTTATTAACAAAAAGTAAATAACCTTTTTTATAGAGCTGACCAAAAGGCATATTTCTTTAACATAATATTTTTTGGTAATTTTTTTAGTTTTCGAGACATTTGCATTTTTATTTTAAATTCAAATCGTTAATATCTCAAAAACTAAAAAGGCTACAAAAAATTTCATAAAAAAACTGACGTAGTTTCATTAGACCATCAATTTTAATTATATACCTTTTTTTCCTAAAATTAATAGTTTTCAAGTTTAAAAAAAAGATTTTCCACGATTTTTATTAAGGTAAAAAAAATCCAATTTGAATTCGCTGAGCTGAGGCAGCAGTGCGGCTTTAAATTGACTATTGTTTATAGTAATATAAAAAAATGTTTTATGCGTATCTCTTGTTGGCTTGGGTTTTTGCGGTGGCCTCCAGGACTATTGGGCTATTGCCCCAAAAAACATATTATTTGCCGTTGTGTAATTCCCACCTAGATGCAATAAAACCAACTAGTCCCTATAGGCACCGAACATAGACAAGAGTCAAAGTTATTGTTCGGTGCTATAGGTATCAGTTTTGGGTTTTGATTTTGTTAACCATAAATGCATACATTTTTCCAATATTTGGGTGTTAGGTATTTTTATGGTTTAATAACGATAACGTTATACGTTCTTTTTAACTAAACATAACACCTTAAACTTGTGAATACCATAAAAATATGCACAATTTTTTTAGCTTTTTTTTATCAGCTTATTTATGTAGACTTTTACGCAAAATCCAGTGGCGTACCTAATTATTTTTTGTCAGTTCCGGTTTTAAAGATATAACCCAAAGTTGCCTTTTTTTATAATATTTGACTATTTAATTTCCAATAAAATTACCTATCAATTGATACCACACCCTTTATATTTGTTTTTACAGGATGTTTAAATGGTTATTTGTAAAACAAATAGGTGCCTCATAAGACTTAAATTTTACACACCCTGAGTAAATAATATTTTTTTTACATTTGCCGCCCCATAATTTAAAAGTTAAGAAATTTAGGACATATGTTTAAAGAAACGTTTTTTTTTTGTATTTTATCCAAGAAGTCCGTCTCCAAAATTGTTTACAATACTAAAGAAAAACCTTGTTTATAATCTTTTCTTATATCTTTCTCTTTATTAGGGAAAACAAAATTAAATTCTCCCAACCAACGTTTAGAAACATCAGAACGATTATTACAAACATTTCTATGACTTATAATTACATTCCAAGAAGTAATTTGTATTTAAAATAAAAAATTACCATTTTAAAGCAGCATAAGTTACTTTTTAACTTACACTAAATGAAACGTATTATTTCGCCTTAAATATTTTTTTGAAGGGAGCTGAATACTTTGTTGGACACCAAATAAGACTAAAATGTCCATAACTGCCATTGTTTTTGTTATCTTAAATTCGTTATTAAGATAAAAATATAAAAATATAATCAAATTCAGAAAAATAGGTGATTCCTGAAGAAATGTAAATACTTCAGGTAGTAAGGGTCCAAAAATTAACAAGTCAATACAAATATGGGTCCGCAAGGCCTTCGTTTTCGAAATACAGGGTGTTAAAATTTTTATGAAATTTTTCTATTTTTTAAGTTTAATTTATAATAATGTAAATATTGGAGTAAAAATTGGTATAACGGATTCGAACCTAATCTTAGTACGGCTCTTACTTGTAGGGGGTGCCACCTACACGTCTTTTTACTATTTTGAACATTCACAACTTTTTGGTACGGCCCTGTATTACATTTTTAAGTAAATTAAATAATTGTTTTGTCATTTTTACGTCAAAAAGGTATACCTGTTAAAAGTTGATATGAACAACCCTTTTTGAGATATTTGGATTTAAAAAAAATACGATGCATCTGATTTTATTATAGCAAATTAAAAAAAAAAAAATAAAACAAAATGTATAATTAAACAATATGTATTTAAATTTTCAATAAAATTATTGTTCTTAAATTATGTTCAGCAAAACATAAGCTAAGTTTTATAATTTTATTTAAAAAATAGAAAAATTAAATAAAAACTTTAACACCCTGTATTTTGGAATCGAAGGCCTTGCGGACCCATATTTGTATAGACTTTTATATTTATTTTTGGACCCTGACTACGAACCTGAAGTATTGACATTTCCTCATGAATCACCCTGTTATAAATTTAAATTTAAAAAGAAAATGTAACCCAAATGCACACCTTACAGAAACTTTTATTGCTGTGGAAAGAAACTTGTGCGCTTTAATAAATTTTACAAAATATAATTTTAATATTTTAACAAATTTGAATTAATTGGTTTCAGATGAATGACCCGTACATAATTCGGGAAATATTTTAATAACGCTTTTAATTCCAATATTATCGGTCGAAATTGATGTCATGTCTTAAAAATATCAATATCCGTATTGTTACTGCTTACTTAACTATCACATTTAATTATTACCAACTTAAAATGGACATCTGATATTTGGAGTTTTAGTGAGAATGGTGTGTTAAATTTATTGCAACAAAAATAAACTTCGCTTTATACTTAAAAGAGCCAAGTTGCCCTTTTATTTGAAAAAGTGTACACTTGGCAACATTGCAGACATTATCATTAAATTAAGAGTATCCTACACCACATGAATAATTTAAAAAAATTTCCTGTGCGCTTTTTGCGAAATACTAGACTTTCTGGGATTTTTGAATGAAACTGCGATATTTTAGAAACTACATAAAAATAATGTTTTGACATTTGATGGTTTTAGTAAAAGCATCGATATTTCTTACAGGTCGTAAGTTATTTATTTGCAAAAAACTATTTTTTGAAAAAAAGTCATTTTGAAATATTAAAATCAATTTTATGATATAATATATATAATATATTATATATATATATATATATATATATATATATATATATATATATATAAATATATATATATATATATATATATATATATATATATATATATATATATATATATATATATATATATATATATATATATATATATATATATATATATAATTATGATTTAACTAGTTTTTTCTTGCAAAGAAAAAGACAAAACCAACATATAACGGTGGAAAATTATGCAAAACCCAGATTCAATATGCGCGTTTATTATTTATGAGAATACCTAACTGTTCATTCAAACGACCTAATACATCAAAACTATTTTGAATAAAATCCGTAACATGCCCATATGAAAACAAAGTATAACATTCCTTTAATAATTTTTTATTTGGTTTTAACTTAATAATTATATTAATGGTTAACAGCAATCTAAGCGCAAATAAAGAAAATAATAAAAGTTGATTTACTGAGGCGTAAAGAAATGAAATCAGATCCTTGAACTTAAAGCTTTATATGGTAAAATTCTAATAGAGACATTTCTAGCATTCTGCAAGATGTTTTATACAGTGTGAAATAGTTAATAACGGTTATTTTATATAATATAAATATTACGGAAAGAAAATATTTTTAAACCTAATTTTAGATGAGGCGGAAGAAGAAAAAAACATCCATTTTACTAACTTCTGAACACAGGGGGAAAACTAGACAAGAAGAAAATAATTGGGTTTCTAGCGAAAATGTTGATCTTATCGAGACAAATTTTAATTTCACCAAAATTAAAAATTGCAAAAAAGTTACCTAAAACAAAAAAAATCTTTTTTAAATGGTTAATAACCATTCAGTTACTAAAATAAAATTATATTCTCCGATAGTGCAGGGACCTATATTTTAGGAACATAAGGTAATATTACACTATATAACGGTTAGCTTGCGTCCAAAAGTTGCCCTTCCAAGGTGGTCCGGTTCCGGCAACATTTTCAGTTTTGGCCAAAAATCGGCAGAAACCTTGGCCGCTCCGAAACTAAGTGTTGGTGTTGATTTTTGACAAAGTTTACATGCAGGAGTATGTTTTTAGCATATTCATGTTAAATTACAATTAATAAAATGACGTAAATAATTTTTTTTTGTTACATATTTCTATTATTGTCTTTATTTTATATAACACGAGTTTATTATCTGTTTATGTGTGAAAAATAGTTTCAGTATACTACAAAAATTTTATGATGTTTAAATAAGTTTCGGTTTTTGCCGAAACTGAAGTCAAGGTCGAAGATTCGGTTTCGGCTAAAAATCCTGTTTCTACTTTTAATCAAACATTTTCATGTTGCAATTAAAAATAGTTTTGATATCTTTTTTCGAAGGGTTAAAGCCTAAGTATGGTACGTTTCACAATAATTCATTGATATCTTGACCGCAATAAAATTTAAATTACAACCCTTAGTGGAAAACACAACTACTATAAATAGTTGTAATTGCCTGACAAATATCTATTGTGTAGGCACCTCATCTTTTGAAAGGGTACAGGTCCTGATTACCTTCTGATATTAATAGTTTGGGTAAGCTATTTTGGATGCTCAATAACACACACGAAAATACCTTGACAAACTCCAAACGACTGATGAACTAAGACGAAAATACTCTGCTTTATATTCAACACCTGCAATTTGCCTATAACCTACATAATATACCAAAAAGTAGGTACAATAATAAATAAAGAAAATTTTAAGTCCTGACCTAAATGCGTGTACTCAAAGTATATTGAGTTTTACGACTAACAGTAGCAGGTAAAACAAGAAACTAACGAAATATTGTGGAACGTACCATACTAACATAAATACAGTGGGTGTCTTACGGAAAGTAAATTTGATTGTGGGCTCCATAAGAAAAATTAATGACATTTATTTGTTATTTATGATTTTTTTTTATTTACTGACTAGGTACTTTAATATAACAATAGGTTTAAAATGCCATTTAATACAATAAAACACAAATTTTTACCTTTTAAAACCAAGTTGACAAAATGAATAAAAAGATGTAAAATTTTTAAAAAATCATCTCTCTATTACATTTTAATGCAAATACTTTTAGAGACGATCATTTTAAAATTATGACATCAGCTTTTTTCTCTGAAGCAATGCCATATGTTGTGGAGCAAAATAAAAAAAAAAAAAAAATGCAATTTTTTAATTTTTTTAACTGTTTTTTTATTTTTTGCAACAAAAAGGATTATTTAACTTTAGAAGGTATCATTTTAACAGAAAATTTTATTTTCTACAAATTTTAAAATAATTTCAAATTGATCCCGGTCTAAAAAACGCAATCTTAATTTGATAATGTTTCTACTGAGAAAAACACATAAGATGGCTTTTTTACCTTTACCATAATGGTGAACTCTGTACACTAAAAATTTTGAAGATAGAAATGTTTTATTTTCTTGAATTAAATAGCATTTTAGATAATTGCAGATGGTCAGTTAAGCATTGGACATGGAACTAAAATCATCCTGTATAAGTTGTGCTTATTTTTGTTGTAAATTAAGGTAACATCTTTTGCACACTTCTACGTTTAAATCCAAATAAATCTTCCAGCTTTGTAGTTAAGTCTACCAAAAGGAAGTTATTTTAACTATAATCAACACTATAAATGTTTTTATGGTTTAAATCGTAAAATGCAGACAGAAATTTGCATAAAACTTTTCGCACGTTTCATTACTTTTAGAAACCAAGACATTTATTTGACAATATTTTATTCAGTTTATGGTTTTAAGTTGATGTTTATAAATCATTTTGAGATTTGCATCAGGACCCTATATAAAAACTGTTAATTTAGTTAGCACGAGAAGTACACGGTTACCTAACATCGGACTAAACAGGGCTATATTTCTAACATTCCTTATCATTATAAAAAAACATGTGAAATAGACATCTTATGATTTTTTCTCGTAGGATCCGGAAAAACTCTTTAAAAAAATTATTTAAATTAAGACAAATAATATTTGACTTAAAATTATCATTTTCTTAATTTATTGGTTCATGTTTAGAAGCGTTTTATTTTTTCCGATATGCCTTAATAAAAAGGAATTCGTTTTTATTTTAAGTAACAACAGAATTGATTTATTTAATATAAGAAATGGACAATTAAAATATACAATAGGAAAAGGTAATAACAAGTACTTAAAATGTCAAAACACAAAAGGCAATATTCTGTCAAAGTCTAGCGTTTATTATTATTTTTAATTTATACATATTGGTAGAAGTTAAAAAAATAATTGAATTAATTCTGTTGTAACATTAAATAAATAGGATACTATTTTTATTAAAAAGTGTCGAAAAAATAGAACGCTTTCAGAAACAAACCATTAAATAGAGTATCCCATTAAGGAAGTGTTAATTTTGTATCGTATCTCCTTTGTTTTAATTCAAATCATTTTCCTAAGTATTTCGTTAGATTCTACGGAAAAAATATCACAAAAGAGCCACAAATATGGCCGTGTTCAGTCCCCGTTTGATGAACGCCAGCCAAAATATTTGGTAATATACCGGGTGGTGCGTCGCCGAGCGGAACATAGGAAATCCCATGTAAAGTTTCAAAAAAATAATAAGCGAATCTTGAATTATTCAGTTAAATGTAATTGCAAAATTACCAAATTTTCAGTTCAGGTAAAACGAAACAGGTACCAGTAATGGTGGATATTGTCCCTGACATGAGGAAAAGTGTCAATAAATCAGTGACAGTCGGTATTTGAAAAAATAAATGAATTTTTCAATGTCCATAATTAAGTGGCATTAAGCGGGAAACAGTTTTGGAGCAGTATCTGAAATGTTTTCAGTTTATTTTGCCACCAAGCCCATTCCGTCCATTTCAATTATTAAACGTATTGTCAGTAAGTTCCAGTCCAAAGGTAACGTAATAAATAATTGTAAATGTTTAACTCAGGATATCAAAAATAGACCGAAGAATGAGAGAACAAAGATCTTAATATTCTACTGAGTGTGGAGGAAAACAAAATGGTTAGTACGAGGGTTCTTGGGCAAGAGGTAAATAAACATCATACAACGGTATTGCGCACTTTGAAAAAACACAAATATTATTCGTATAAATTCGAAAAATATCAAGAGCTACAACAGAAAGGAGATAAAGAGCGAAGAATGGTATTTTGTTTTGAAATGATGGAAAGAGCAAATAACGATAGGAATTTTTAAAAAAATATTTGTTTTACCGATGAATGTACATTCACCCTCAACAATGAACCAAATGTTCAGAATTGTCGGTATAGGAGCCAAGAAAATGAACATCGCTTTGTTCATACTCGGACACAATATCCCCAAAAAACAAATGTATTCGTGAGAATTTCGGACACCATATCATTGGACCTTTTTTTTATGGACTTACCTGAACCGAAAATTTGGTAATTTTGCAATTACATTTAACTGAATAATTTAAGATTCGCTTATTAAAATTTTTTGAAACTCGGCACGAGGGTTGGTCAGATTGGTCTCTTCAAAAAGTTATCTTACATTTTTTCTGTAAAATGTACAGGGTAGCCAATAATTAACCCTCTTAAAATTTACATGGGATTTCCTATGTTCCGCTCGGCGACGCACCACCCGGTATAGTGTTCTTAGCCTATAGAATTGTGGGATGTTAGAAATATGCTATTTAGTTTAATAATTCTCGGTCATCCATTAACACGTGATGGTACGTTATTACGAAAGATGGAGTAAAAACAATTCCAGAAAAGACGGAAGCTATCTAGAATTAGTCTACACCAAAAAAGAAAGACTAAGTCAAAAGATTGATCAAAAAGAAATGAAATGTGAAATTTAAATCTGTCTAGCAGAAAGAAGACAAGAGATCAATTTCTAATCAAGTAGAGAACAGCCAAAAATCCAAGAAAAAAAAATCTTAAAAAAGAAGTGACAAGTGAAGTCAGGATAGGATGGCCAAGAAATATCTTAGGGCCCATCCTTCACAGTTTCCATTTCTTATTTATTTGACACACATTTATATTTAAAGTTTTCTCATTTGTGGTCTTACTGTCCTGGGACGTCAGGTCTGGCAATAAAGAAAGTTGTTAAATTTTGAAGTGCACCGATTTAAGTACGCGACTTGAGTGCAGGTAACTTTTTCTGCTAAATAGAACATTCCCTGGATATTAAACTGCATCTTTTCTCACAATAAAGGGGAGTATTATTTTCCAAATATCGGATCGTTTTAAAATCTTTTTGGAAATCATTAAAAAGGCTAGGTAAATAACAGATATTTCTGGTTATTATTTCGAATCAAAGATTTGATTTAGTTTCCATTACTATTTATGTCATTTTTATTCTGAAATGTACTTAGTTTAGTTAACTGCACAACTGACATCAACGACAAAGATACAAAAGCAGTAAATTGCCGCCAAGTTAAAATCTGTTAACTTTTAAATACCGTAACTTTATCTACGCTAAGATAAGTTGATTATCAGCCTTTCCATCTCTCGCTGCGATACGAGATATTAAGAGAGTTAGATAGTTCTAAAACTAGTCGTGAATACGGTTTTACGTTTCATAAACCATTCGGAATGTCATTATGGAAGAGCAGAGCAAATTGGACGGATTGTGAATCAACGAAGACATTAGTTTAACGGCCGATCACCTAAAATATTTTTTCTTTAAATTACCCATTTTTTTTTTATTATTAAGAATGTTGATATATTTTTATATTTTATAGTTGGGCTCTTTCAAAAGTGCGTTAAATTCTAGAGTTAGCAGCAATTGTCACAAACAGGACCATTTTGCAAATATTTCTACCATAGATCTGTTCTAGAAAATTTATTGTGGTTGATTCGAGAGTCTAGAGATGCTAACATATTTTTAACTTTAACTACGAAATGTATTTGGTTATGAGCAATAATAATTGCGCTGTTCATCAGATATTTTTAAAATTTTCAGTTTTACAAAGTTTTTTAAAAGGATGTTTTATGTTTTTTTTACCTTTTTAAACCTCCGCGGGTAAAAGATTTCACAGTGTAGGTATAAAGAAAGGGACAAAGTGGGACGTTCGGGGTAAGTTGGACTGTAACGGGATATATGAAAGTGGCACTACTTGTTGCTATGTTCATAACTCCTCGGAGTAGAAGCCGTAATATATATATATATATATATATATATATATATATATATATATATATATATATATATATATATATATATATATATATATATATATATAAAAAAAAGTTTAAATGAAATATTGTATCAAGGAAGTTTGGTAAGAAGAGCATTATGCTAGACCTGGTCAAAAGCTTTGGATATGTTAGAAGCAACGATCTCGGATTTATCAAGAAGCTCAAGAGACTTGTTCCTGTTGTGGGAAAGAAGACCTGCTGTGTATTTTTTGTGCCGAAATCCCCCCTGTCTGTCACGTAACATTTGTTCTTTTTCTAAATACTGTAGGATATAGGAATTAATACATTATTTCCAAATTGTTACCTTTTAAAAAAAAAGAAAATTAAGGCCCTTTTGGGGAAAAGGGGGACTTTTGAAAATTTCAGTTTTGGAAAAAAAACCTGTGTCATAAAAAAAAGGGGGGATTTTTTTTTAAATTGAACAGTCCATCTCCAGTTAAAATAGGTGCAAGCTCAGGGTACTTTTTTAAGTTTTTTTTTATTACCCTAAAAAAAAATTTTGTTTAAAAAATTTTGACTAATGTTTTTGACAAAAAATCAGAAAGATTTACTTCCATTCGAGCAAATGACGACTTTATCTTTTAGGCTATTATTTAAAAAGATAGCTTCGAGAATTTGATTAAATTATTTTGCTTTTTATGTTTAAAAGTGATTTTCAGGACAAGAATTTAAAAAAAAAACAATTTTATGAGCTTGGATTCTTTAACGAAGGTTGGTTCTTTTTAAGATAAGAAACATGGGTAAGCTGTTTACAAATTTTGAAAGGATCATAAAAAGAACAGCAAATTAGGATACCAGTTAGCTAAGTTGTAGTGCCAGACGGTGCGTGGGTTTGGGAAGGGGGTGATGACTAAAAACCTCAAAATTTTTTAAAAATATATACAATAACCAACGATGACGAAGCGAAAAAGGGAGGGTTATTGATTTTTGGTAAATTAAAAGGGTTGAAATAAAAAAGATCTAATGTGTTTAAAATATGATAAGAAAGTAGATGGGTTCCATTATAAGATTGTTGAGCGAGTTACTGTTTGCAAAGGATTCGGCTGCTCTGCCCTGACATTCAGTTTTTATGGAACCCGGCTAGTCCTTGTTATAGAAATCACCAAGAACGATTTCTTCGGCCTATAGAAATTGAGAAATAATACTATCAATGTTTAATGAAAGGAAGTCAAAATATTCTTTTATTCAAGTGTTTATATTTCTTTTACCATAATCAATATACAGGGTGTCCGAAAATAAAGTTTGAATATTTCTAGGGGTGATTCTACGTGTTAAATAATGAAGAAAAGTTCATATCAAATATTCAAAAAATCATAAATTTTTTATGGCATATAAAGATTCCCGGGATTTTTTTTTAATCTCAAACCGTTTTAGATAGCCATCTAAATTTTTGGGCATATAAATTCTTTTAATGGTAAATTTTTATTTTTTTAGGGGTTATTTTTTTAAACAAAGCCCCGGGGAGGCCTGTTTAAATTTTTCCATTTTAAAAGTCATGGGGCTCGATTTTGTAAGCAATTTTTTCTATATTTCATTTCTTTATCTTTTTCGAAATAGTGACAAACTTATGAGTTACTTTTAAGAGCAACAAGGACATGTGATCCTTATTTTGACTTTCCCTTTCCTTATATTTTTATAGAATCTCAGCTTAGATAACACTTAAGTCCATCATTTTAAATGAATGAAATCAATAAATTTATACAGCAGTATATTAGGGGTTCCAGTCTTCCTAGTAAGTTTAGAGTTACCACTTTTGCTGGAAAAATAAAGGACACCGTTTTTTGGGACAATCGTGGAATTTGGAGAAAAAAGGATTATGTAGGCTTAATTGATCATCAGGCGAAAAAGTTTATTAAAGTAAAAAGATAAGTAAAAATGTGAAAATACACAAAAACACATTTGGAAAGTTTTAAAGATATTGACTGCTACGAGGTAAGTTTGAATAGTCCGTGAAAAAATAAAAACACTTCTTGTTTGGGGAAAACCTTTTTATTTTAAATAGTCTCCTTTAGGCTATAACTTGTCCAACAAATTCCAGTTTTTTTGATCCTTCCAAAAATAGGATTTCTAATTGCAAAATATCGATCATGTCTGCAATCACTTCCTCGTTTGAATAGAATCTTTGTCCCGCCAGCCATTTCTTCAAATTGGGGAACAAATAGTAGTAGTAGAGCCAAGTCTGGAGAATAGGGGGTAAAACAAGTTGAGATCCTATTTCCATTAATTTTGCGACCACAACTGCTGAGGTGTGTGCTGGTGCGTTGTCGTGATGGAAAAGGACTTTCTTGTGGGCCAATCGTGGGCGTTTTTCTTGCAGCTGGGTTTTCAAACGGTCCAATAAAAAGGATGAATAAATAAAATGTTTATTTGTGCAGATCCCCTTGGTAACCCATTGCTAGATTTTGGTTTCCAGGAGTATAGAATGAACCATGTTTCCCCAATGACGAAACGACGCATAAAGTTCTCCGGATTTTCTAAAAGCAAATCATCCTTTTCAAAAACTTCACCGATTTCCGTTTTTTGCAAGCCTTAAAGAATCGGGACCCCCCCGGGGACAGCTTTTTCATGTCCAAATGTTAATGTAAAATATAATGTACCCGTTCGTCGGATGCCCCATAGAAATCTTAGGTCCTTAACTTTTCTGTAATCCATCACCCTATCATGGATTTGATCAATGATTGACTCCCAGGCCGTCCAGAACGTTCAGCGTCACTTGGGCTCAATGGCCAGTTCGAAAATTTTGAAACCAATTTTAAACTGTTCTAATCGAGGGTGCAGAGTCACCATAATGTTTATTAATCTTTTTTAGTCTCTGAGGCGTTTTACCTTTCATAAAGTAATGTTTAATCACCAACGAAATTCTTTTTCGTCCATTTTTTTAAAAAATCACTCGACTTCCTTGATTCACACGAATGCCAAACACAAAGAAATAACAATATGGCTGACACTTGGTGTGCGTTCATTCAACAGATGCTACTAACTAAACATGACCTTAATACGCGCCGGTGTGCCATCTCTCGGACTTTGCACGGACTTTTCAAACCATACTCGTAAAAGCTGTTTCATAAAGGTAGACCATCTATCTTATAGTCCAGATTTGCTATCTGCAACTATATTTGTTTTCATATCGTAACAAAACTCAAAGAAAAGTTGCTGTTAAATGCCATTTCGCGGATAGGACGAAAAATATTTATATAATGGCTTGAAGCTGTTATTAAAACAATGTTATACTTGTATTTAAAGAACAGGCAATGTATGCAATTTAAACTTTTTGGTTTTGTTCCTGTATAGTCCGAAAATATTAAATTAAACCAAGTATATTTATTATTACCCATAAAAAATTATTTACTTGTGAATCGTAAAGTCCTATAATTTTTATTAATTTAATAAATTCATTATTTCAACCTAAAAATAAGTATCAAATAGACTTAATTCTTTGAAGGGTAATAATATTTGTAGGCATAAATAAGACAGCTGTAGAAGACACGTCGAATCGTACGCATCATCCTGTACGGAATACGAAACCGACACCAATTAAGCCACTCTATCCGGTAATTCTGGTAACGTAATTACCAACTGAATGAATTACGCAGAAGATTACAGCTTTTAAATTAATTCTCTATTTAAAAACAAGAGGAGAATATATAGATTGCAAAGTAATTAAACTACATCAGGATTTCGTTAAAAAACTTCAATAATCTACATGGTGAAATAAAATCAGAGCCCATCATTAGTATGTGGTTAACTCTATAAGGCATACGACGAAGATCAAAATATAATTTAGTTGCGTATATTAGTGTTCAATTATTTGGCGTAAAAAAGTTCAAAAGGTTAAAAGTAGGTATTTTTTATTTGGGGTTGAAAGTCAACACAAAAAAACTTTTTTTTCAATAGCTGAAAATGGTGTAGTTAAATTTTTAGTTCGACATATCTATACGACACCATAAGCATATATATATATATATATATATATATATATATATATATATATATATATATATATATATATATATATATATATATATATATATATATATATATATATATATATATATATATATATATATATATAATATAAGAGACCGATAAAGTTGAAATAGAGGCGTTTTAGGACTTTTATATTTGCTAGGTTCTTTTAAATCCGGACACGAAGATCTACGCTCTCTATGAGCTACCGACGGGACAGGTAGAGATATATTTCGTTGTACGATGTCTCTAGCGCGTTTTTCTTTCCTATTTTGTTGCCTAAGATTCGACGAATGGTTACCAGGGGAAGAATGAAACTCGACAAGTTGGCTGCAGTTTCTGAAATTTATAATGAATTTGTTGAAAATTCAATGATGTGTTACTCGCCATCTGAATTTTTAACCGTAGATGAAATCTTAGTTCCTTTTAGAGGACGCTGCGGTTTCCGGATGTACATGCCTAACAAGCCGGCGAAATATGGCATCAAAATTCAAATTTTAGCAGATTCCAAATCACATTATATGATTAATTCTGAAATCTACGCCGGAAAACGCAGTGATCGGTCTAACTTTTCTATACCGACAGAAACAGTACTTCGTTTAGTTGCTCCTGTGGTTGGTACCAATAGAAATATAACGGGTGATAATTGGTATACCTCAATGGAATTAACTGGTGAACTTCTCAGTCGTAAGCTTACATATGTTGGCACAATAAAGAAGAACAAAAGATTTGTGCCACCCGAATTCTTACCTTGCAAGAAACGTGAAGTAGATTCCTCCATTTTTAGATTTACCTCTACTCACACTATTGTGTCTCATGTTCCCAAAAAAAACAAATCCGTAATATTGTTGTCGACAATGCACAACGATAACGTTGTAGACGACTCATCAAAAAAGCCTGATATAGTGTTATTTTACAACGATTCAAAAGCTGGTGTTGACGCACTCGACCAGAAATGTTCAACATATTCGACATCCCGTAGGACACGCCGATGGCCAATGGTTATTTTTCACATGATGTTGAACGTTTCTGCAATCAAAAGCAGAGTTATCTATCAATTTGCTGCTGAAGGAAAAGAAATTTGTAGACTGGATTTTCTAAAAAATCTTGGTCGTCAATTATGCCAACCTTACATGAGATCGAGAATCTACAACAACAAAAAATTCATTGTGTTCCTCAGCAGGCTCAAGGTGCATCCAAGAGGAAGAGATGTGCTTTCTGTCCTCCGAAAAAGGACCGCAAAACGAACACCTTTTGCGATTCCCGTAAAATAACAGTTTGCAAGAAATGTTTAAAAAAAATTGCCCAAAGTGTGTTTAGGACATTTTGTGCTACAAACTTTGTTTAATAATGTTTATTTCACCATTTTTTGTGAATAAATTGGTTTATTTTAATCTCAAAGTTTTTTATTTACAAAATTGAAAAGTGGGCCAAATTGACCCGCGGGTAGCTGTAATGTTTTACTATAGGGAGGATAGCAGTTAAGGGTTAAAATAATACCAATTAAAAATTAAAGTGCAGTTCTTACGAAATTAGAACAAAATACGAAAAACAATATCATTATAAGTTTAATAGAATGAAGTCAGATGCCCTGTCATTAAAGTTCTTGCACTTTTCTAGATTTTTTAATTGTTGGATTATATCAGACGTATCTAATTCCTTTAAAACATGGTGCTCAATACTCATTATAAAGAGATGATTTAAAAACGTAATGAAAAAACAATTATTTCTTATTTGTTGATCAAATATGTTTGGAAATTAATTGAATCAGGCGTTACTTTGCGGAAATCCATTTCAAGTTAATGTAAATTACATATATATTATTGAAAAAACAAAAAGAAGGAGTCTAGACACGGAATCGAATACCCAACCTCCGAGGCTGCGGGCGAGTACCACTCCACTCACCTATTGAGCCATTTAGATACTTTCTCAAGATCGGGAGTAAATTGCAAGTGCTCATAAGGGCCATTTGAGATTTTGATATTTTACTGATTGCCAGATTGAAGTGAACAAATATAGATCAATGATTTCTGTTAATATTTAATGTAATCATGTTTATACAAAGTATACAGTAGGTGAAGGTAAAACGCGAAAAAAAATATGAAAGGAAAGGTTGTTTACTAGTGGGAATTTGATTTTTTTTCCGAAGTCTCTATTGTGGGGCCCCTCTTTTGTGGAGACCCCGGTTGCCCTCCACTAAATCCGGCCCTGGTTAAAGGTGCAGAAGCCATTATTTGTCCTTTATAAAGCCCCTTAACAAAATGGTCCATTGTAATCAAATCTGGTGAACGAGCAGGCCAGTTGACCCGAACACCTTAAACAATCCACGTATTTTCAAATATTTGATAAAAATAATTGTACCGAGTTTTTACGACACCAATTACCTTATAACTAGCACATAATTCCTGACATATGGTTTCAGCAGGACGGAGATCTACACCATTATGCGATAAAGGCCCGTAATTATTTCAAAGTATTAAAATATTTAAAAATAGTAGATTGATCGAGGTGGTCGGGACAACTGACCTGGTCATTCGCCGGATTTGACTTCAATTGACTTTTTTTGTGGAGCTTTATAAAGAACAAAGAAATGGCTACTGCACCTACAACCCCAGGTAACACGAGAGCTTAGCTCTATTATATATATATATATATATATTATATATATATATATATATATATATATATATATATATATATATATATATATATATATATATATATATATATAAAATTTTTTTCCTATTTAGGTTAACCATTGACCTTTAAATGAGTTCGCTTAATCAATACCAATACGGCACAAAACGTGAAATGCAATGGCATTCCATGTTAAAACCACCGCGCCGCCGCCTCGTAAAACACGCATATATGGTTACTTCTCGTCCTCAATCATAACTGAGATGTTACGGCTCCCGTGGGAAAGCGCAATTGATAAATCAAATTCTGAAGAAGCTAGTTTATTGATGGTTTATATGATCACTTTAAATTCAAGATTAGTGTTTCCTTATACACCGAGTTGGTGCATTGACTTGGTAAATTTTTTAGGGCCATGTCGGGCGATTTTTATTACATACGAAATTTGTCGACTAAAAAATCCTTTATTATTGTTAGGTGAAAAGCGAATTTTCTATTTCAATTATTTTTCGTAATTTTGATCATGTTTTATCGTCAAATCTCAAATTTCGCAAACATATCTGCTTTTTTTGAAAAAATGAAGGCATCTGATATATTTGCATAAGAAAATTGTTAAGTGAAATTTTTTTAAACGGCTATAGTTTTCAGAAAAACATACATCATTTTGAACAATTTGGGGTTTGACTAAAAAATTTGATCAAATTTACGAAAAAAATACAAATAGAGGATTTGCTTTTGAAACTGACATTTTTCTTGAAGGGGGGGTTCTCACATAAAACTCCATTTTTTTTACCAAAGTATTTCCCTTGAGGCCAATATAATATACATGGTGATTCACGTTGAGTGTTCTATTAAAAGTTCTGGGGAACCAAAGAAAAGAATATTCTGAAATTTGGCATACGGCCATAACAGGTAATAAGCTACATTTTAAAAATATTTTGGCAAGTGCAGCGTTGCCAGATCTAACCGAAACCAACGGCAATATTATAATTTTAAATGGAACACCCTGTTTTTTTATTGCATATTCAGATTCTACACAAAAATCTAAGTAAGTTTTGTTAACATCTTCCTATACCTATATCTTACCGTTTTTAAGAAAATAATTATACTTTTTTTTTAAGGAAAATCACTATGTTTAAAAGGTTTAATATTTACGTGCCTAACCGAGCTGGATACTAGGAATTTTTTTTGGGGTTAGACAATGCATGTATTTAAAAGATCTACAGGCTATTATAGCAAAATAATCTACAGGGTGTCCCAAAAAATTTGCATTTTTACCGATTTTAAATAATTATTAAAACTTATTTTTTTTTAATACAACATACGGTATTTTATCCCATTTTTTTAAATATAAGCAAATTTTATTTTTTAAGCATTTATTCCTTATTAATTAAACAAAATAAATAATTTTTACCTTATATGTCAAATAGTTGTCAGAGCAATTTAAAATACAAACTTCCATGACCTACCTAGGCAAATTGTAAATTAAGACGGTGGTTTACTGTAGATAGTATTTAAAAGCAGGGAAAAAATTAAAATTCGTTTGTATTTAAAAAACGGTGGCAGATGGGTATAGAAACATGTATAGACATTTTGTAGGTAAATTATTGGTCTATTTAAAAATAGGATACAATACAGTATGTTGCATTGAAAAAAAATGAGTTTTAATCTTTATTTAATATCGGTAAAAATGCAATTTTTTTGGGACATCCTGTAGGATATATTGCTATAATAGCATGTAAATATTTAAATACACGCATTGTCTAACCTCATAAAAAATTTCTACTATCCAGCTCGGTTTGGCACGTAAATATTAAACCTTTTTAACATGGTGATTTTCCTTAAAAAAAATAGTTAATAATTATTTTCTTAAAAACGGTAAGATATAGGTATAGAAAGATGTTAACAAAACTTACTTAGAATTTTGTGTAGAATTCGAATATGCCATTAAAACAGGGCGTTCTATTTAAAATTACAATGTTGCCGTTGGTTTCGGTTAGATCTGGCAACGCTGCACTTGCCAAATTATTTTTAAAATGTAGCTTATTACCTGTTATGGCCGTGTGCCAAATTTAAAAAAGTTCTTTTTTTTGGTTCTCCAGAACTTTTAATAGGTTACTCAACGTGAATCACCCTGTATATTTCGTGTGGGTCCCTCCTTTTAGATAACTTTTTTTGAAAATTTCAGATACGGCCTGCATAATAATTTAAATACTCTGCTTATTTCAATACGAATCAGTATCTTATTTATAGGAAAACACACGGTATAATGGAACGAATTCCTATAAATCCTGCTTAGAGCCATAAATCAGCCTTTAAGTCAGAAATCGGAAAACAAACTTAACTAAAGCGTCTTTTATGGGTTCATTTCAATATTAAGTCGTTTAAAATAATATACTGCCCGTGCATATAAGGCCGAGATGCCTTCTCAATAGATATATACTAAGCGGTCTCAATATATGCACATCCTAAAGAGCCTATTTCAATTTCCTTGAATAGAAGAACAGACGACTCTTGATTTTTTTTATCAGTTACTGCATGCAAGTACGCATCATTGCTTTAATACGTGCTCTGCATAAATATATACCAATATTCAAAGTTAAATGTTAAAATTGTACTATGAGATGAGCCATATACGATTTCCTTGTTTATGAACCAATCTCTCGTTGAGAAAATTTGTGACTGATAAAACCGTTAATGGTCTGTAACCAGTTAAAGATAAAATGTGTAGGTCCAATTTTTAACTGTTTTTATCCCAAAAAGAGTAAGTTTTGTCAAAGTGTGTTTTATATAAAATTAAATCTAATTTTGGAACCCAAAAATGCAGTTTTTTTAAATTAAAAACTACTAAGGGCGATATCATTTCGGTACTATTATAATAGATATCAATCTAGCATTTGGTACCGTAGTATGGTTCCATACGATGCTTTTAGAATTAAACCTATTGAGATACTACCTCCAGTAAACCCGTGTTCGGAAAAGCTACCAACCTTTTACGAGAAACGACCCCATGGGCGCGAAAAACCGTGCTTTACTCCCGAGGAACAAAGGGAAATTCACTCTGCCATCTGAAAGTTTGGCGAGAGTATTTTCGAAGGTGTATGGCAATGCTTAAAGCTTTTTTTATTCCACCCTTTGCTCTGCGGTGGTCGTCAAAGTACGTACTTTGTGAGGACAAAAAAAACGTCGTTTTTCGTCTCTGAGTGCTTAGATCTGCACGGGGATAGGAGTTTAGGACTTTTTGATATTATTCTGATGGTTTTCTGTGGTTTAAAGCCAAACTCTGGAATAATTCTTGAAAGGTGTTGACTGAATGGGCAACTAAAGAAAGCCCGAGCCATTTAATTAAAGCAAGCAAGCAAACGACTTCCAGTCTAAATAAAAAAATTGTATCGGTAGGATGACCTACAAAGGCTTGTACAAAGAACTAGGTGCCGGGTTCCTAGAAGTCTAAACCACTCTTTCCTAGATTCTTGTAGATATCGCAGTCAAGGGCGGATCCAGCTTTAGCGCCAGGAGGGAGTCACATAATCGTGGTCAAGTCACAAGTACTTATAATTTAAATTTAATAATAAACAAGTAAAAAGTAGGTATTCTTCCGACACGCATTATCACTTCATCTACTTCAATGGGTACGATTTTATGGACGTAGAGAAGTGCCAGTCTGGTTAGACGTTCTTTAACCATTGAAGCTCTTAGCCACGATTTGATTTTTCGTAACGTAGAGAAAGATCTTTCCGCTGTCACTACACCAACAGGTGGTGTAGCCATAATACATTTTTTTCATATTAGGATACATCTCAATATTGCAATTTAAAATAAGGTCTAAAATCGACTGCGGTATGTCCTGACTTCGCTGCCACTTCACTATCCACAGCCGATATTCGTTTACAACGACAGAAACTGGAGTATTATCTAGTAACAATGTATAATCGGTTGCTAGTTGTTTCACAGTTTCAATGTCCTAATTATTGTATTTGCTTTTTGGCATGAAAACGCTTAACTGAAACAACTTAAGTATTCTGGAGACATACGGTCCTGTAGGTCACTTATTACTGAATCCAGAAGAGGGATGTATATGGCTCTGCGGAAATACTCTTCAGCAGATTGAGCAGGTTGGTTATTGGCCATATGTATTTGTCTTGAAACTATTCTGAGACATTTAATTTCTACATCTAGCTGCGCAGCTACTTCTCATTAATTAATATTTAACGTGTTCCTATTGATTTTTTATTACTTGAATCTTAAAGCAAATACGAATTATTATTATTCCAATCTAATAAGCCAATAAAAAAACCATTGACGGATGCGGACTTGCTGACGGATACGGACCTTGGGAAATTTATTTTAACTTTGTTTTACAGTCCAATACCTTTTGATTTAAATTCAGAGTAAAAAAAATAAAACAGTTAATTTTAAATCAAGATAAAAGTATAGGATAATGACCACAAGTGCAATTAGGCGAGGGACGGGGAAGCTAAGCTCCCCCCAAGTCAAATATTAGCAACCCTAACTGCTTTACCTTTAAAATTAACCCTAAATTTCCGTGTAAAGACAACAAATAAGTGTGTTTTATAACTTTTTAAGTTTATTACCTGTCAAAAAGAGCATTACCAAAAATGCCTGCAGAATTTTTTACTAACGAACTGATTGAAGAACAAAAAATAACATCTTTAATATATCGTTACACCAAAAGAAAAGTGATATAACTCAAAAATTTTAGTTTTAAAAAATGGCCAACAAAAAAATCTAAGATTTTTAAGTAAGTAGTAATTAAATATTTATGAAATATTTTTTTAACCAAAGAAGAAATAGTTGACCTTATTAATAGCATATTATGATTTTTGAAATATTTTTATATTAACAATTTTTATATATTTTTTAAGCTTATGTTTCTTTTCCTGAAAATAAATTGACACAAATAGGGTCACTTTTAAAGTTATGGCGTTTTCCCTCTTACATGTTAATTAGTAGGTGAATTGAAACTTATACAAAAACTATCACAAAAACAATAGCAATTAAAAAAATCTTATGTGAATACCGACAAATTTTGTCTTTTCGTGTGCTGGCGTTAATAAAATCGCGGTGGGGATGAAAAAAATATTAGCGCGTCCGTGGCGAATTTAGGTTATTTAAGTTATGTCGAGAGTATTAATTGTCATATGTTATCTATTTTTTTACATATAACACAAAATTTGCATTTTTTTTATTGAATGTTACTTCTTTTCCGAAGTGACGGTCTATATATCCGTAGCCAACCCCCACACAGTATGTTACTGGGGCTTAAGCCCCCTCATCCTTGACCGGCTAGTTGCGCCACTGGTTATGACTAATTCTTTTTCTGTGTTCTAAGTAGATATTCAATGGGTTGCGATCTTGACGTGTTCATGACCAAACAAAACTTTTATTACTATCCTAAAGTCTTGTTTAGTATACTAGCTAATTTGTAATAAGCCCTAGAGTACTGGGGAGAAGGCCCGGGAAGACTTAAAGCTTTTTGGTATAGGCTGAAATCTATGCTATTTGCTGTCGCGGAAAAAGTCTGCCAATGCTCATCCCTTACATATGAGCGGCCAAGTTCTGCAGAACAAAGAATCGTTTAATCTTGTGGGTGTTACTTTTGAGAATAACCTCAACTGGCACAAACACATTACATCCATAGCCTCGGCAGCTTCAGAAAAGCTTGGATTCCTCTTCCGAGCCAGAAAATATTTCTCTTCTTCCAATCTGTACACTCTGTACGTATCCCAAATCAGACCCTCTTTAGAATATTGTTCTCAAGTCTGGGGAATGGCGTCCCCTACAACACTTAGCATTCTGGACTCCATTCAAAGAAGAGCCGTTCGTCTTATTAATGATCCAACGCTCACAGAAAGGCTTCCTCTTCTTGCCCACAGTCGAGCTGTAGGGGATCTGTCGCTCTTCTATAGGTATTTTCACGGCTTCTGCTCAGAGGAATTGGCCAGTATAATTCCTTCTCTGAAGGCTCCCAACAGAGCAACACGTAGTGCAACTTTTATGCATCCTTTTACAGTTCAGTTAGAAAAGCCCCAAACTTCCCGCTTTCTTCGTTCCTTCATCCCTAAAGTTTCAAGACTGTGGAACCTGCTGCCCGCATAAGTTTTGCCATCTCCTCCCAATCTCCAAATATTTAAGTCCCGTGTGAATAAACTCCCTCTCACCACACTTAAGACACCCACGGTACGTTAGTACTTAGGCATCAGCCTTCGTGGACTGTCCCAAGATAAAAAAAAATACAAGCATGTATTCAGGAGAAGAATAAAAGAGGCCCAATCTGACGCTTTTTGTAGGTATTTTCAGGGCTTTTGCTCCGAAATAACAGCACTCATTAGAGCAACATAAAGTTCCACTTTCAGGCATTCCTTTACAGTCCATTTGATGAACTGCCGAACGCCTCTAAATCTTAAAATCTTTAAGTCCTGTTGTAATAAACTGCTTCTTAGTTTACTCAGGTTACTCTATTTAGACTTTAGGTCTTCGTTTACAATCCTACGAAAAAAACATGCATATAGTATTAGAAGCCTTATGTGTCTAAAATAATAATGACTTTTTAAACCCACATTTTTCATGAAAGTAATATCAATATCTATTTCATTACAATGTAAGAGTCATAAACATATTTCTCACTTCTTCTTAAATTAAATCACTGCAGACTTTTTAAAACATACTATATTATAACGTAAGTGTGAATCTTAACGACAAAATGAAAATTAAATGTTTGTTTTCCTTAAAAATATTAGTTTAGAAAGAAATATGATAACAGAGACCCTTTGAGATCTTCCTGTGGTAGTGACAAAAGACAATTTTATTCAACATATCAGCTCATTTTACAAAACATACCGGCACGGATTGTTGCAGGTATAAACTAGACCGATATAATGCGAATCAAATAAATTTTAATTTAATAAAAATAGTACTTTATTCCTTAATAAACATGGCTTTCCACACAATAGAAACCCCGTTAGGGACTTGAAATATTTCAAGCTCACGCTCGTTTATAATGCCGCAACACTAAGGGGCCTCGTAAAGCTTGTCTATGGGCCGGGGGGCCCATGACGGCCGGTCGGCGTGTGGGCGCGAGCCGACGATGAATGCCCCATAAGTAATCGGCTAGCAGACCGGCCCTGGATTTATGGTACTTAACAGTTTTGTCTAGCTTTTGGGCAGGAAAGTTTGCGGTTATGTGGAATATACTGAGACATGGATTTTAAAAGTAACAATAAATTGTATATAGGATATTCCAAAAAACATAGCTTCTTCACGCTAAAATATCGCTTTTCTTTATACAGGGTGATAGTAGAGGCGAAAAATGAAAAT
This sequence comes from Listronotus oregonensis, assembly GCA_019359885.1. Classification (NCBI taxonomy): domain Eukaryota; kingdom Metazoa; phylum Arthropoda; class Insecta; order Coleoptera; family Curculionidae; genus Listronotus; species Listronotus oregonensis. The sequence goes on from JAHBCN010001957.1 coordinate 77,787, forward strand.
CCGAATAATTTTTTAAATTCTGAATACTTTTTTTGCAAATTTTCCTTCGTTTCCAAGTTATTTCACTGTAAAGTTTTGCAAAAGAAAAAAATTTAAATCACATTGTGGGTGTCGCTAATCTTAGTTGGCGCTTTCAAACTATTACGTCATATGATCAAGTTTGACCTTTGTCAAAAGTTAGACACTTGTCAATCTGTTATTGGAAAAATCACAAAAAAATGGAGTTTACTAACAAAGAATACGGTGATATTATTTATGTGTATGGATTTTGCGATGGAAACGCTCTAGCTGCTTGTCGCGAGTATCAGCGGAGATTTCCAAACATACGGCAACCTTCTAGGCGAGTTTTTTCTGAAACATTTCAAAGACTTCGTGAATGTGGAATGGGTAAGCGTCCCAAAAGCGGCCGTAATAGGACTCACACAGTAGAACAGAAAGAAGCAGTAATTGATTCTGTGCTTGATAAACAAAGAATTAGTACTCGACGTATTGCAACACGTTTGGGTCTTACTCAATATTTTGCTTGGCAAACGCTAAACAGAGAAGTCCTTCATCCGTACCACCCGCAGAGCGTTCACAACTTGCAACCAGGGGACCCAGAACAGCGTCTGCTTTTTCGTCAGCGGCTATTAGAGCAACAAAATGAAAATCCAGACATTATTAGGGAGACTTTGTGGTCGGACGAATCAATTTTCACTAGGAATGGGATCAACAATTTTTGTAACAACCACATCTGGTCCCTTGAAAATCCGCACGCTACATGAGTTCGCAGATTTCAGCAAAGATTATCCATCAACTGCTGGTGTGGAATTTTTAACGGAACACTGTTACCCTTCAGAATTTTGCCTCAAAGGTTGAATGCTAACTCGTATTTTGAGTAATTAGAAAATCAGGTTGAAAATATGCTGGATGATGTGCCTCTTAACTTACGAAACAGAATGTGGTATCAGCACGACGGTGCACCACCGCATGTTGGAAGAAATGTTGTTGCATGGATGAATAATAACTTTAATGAAAGATGGGTAGGTAGAAATGGTCCTGTTAGTTGGCCGGCAAGGTCACCCGACCTCAACCCCCTAGATTTTTATCTTTGGGGTCATGTAAAGCAGTTAGTTTATGCAGAGCAAATCAATTCAATGGAACAATTAGAAGCAAGAATAGGCAATGCGATGCAACATGTTCATGCAAGAACAAATTTCGAAGAAGTCTACCTTTCATTAGTAGACAGATGTCATGCTTGTATTCGTGAAAATGGCGGTATTTTTGAGCCCTTTATGTTATGAAACTTGTTTTTTACTTTGTGGTGTATAAATGTTTTGTTTTGTAAATTATGTTGTGTCTTTTTTAATAACATAATTATTATTTAACATGTGCACCAAAGTGTCTAACTTTTGATATCGGTCAAACTTGATTTCATATGACGTAAGAGTTATAAAGCGCCAAATAAGATTAGCGACACCCACAATGTGATTTAAATTTTTTCTTTGGCAAAATTTAATAGTAAAATATCTTGAAAACGAAGGAAAATTTGCAAAAAAAGTATTCTTGGTTTTCGATTCAGAATTAAAAAATTTATTCGAATCTTCATTTTTCGCCTCTACTTACCAATCACCCTGTATAAATCAAGTTTGGAATGGATGGGCGCGTTACATTATGTAAACTTCGTATTCTACGTTAAAATAGCACAGCCACGTACCGTGGATGTATTAATGGAAATAAGAGTTAGTTGATTAATATAGGGCTTAATATATTGGAAGTTTAAAGGGAAGAAGATTCTAGATACTCTTGGGATGAAGGAGCGGACAAAGTGGGAAGTTTAAGGCTTCTCCGGATGGACTGTAAATGAATAGGCGTGAGAGTAATAGCTCTATTGAAAGCTGCAAAAGGGGAAATTACATTGGTTAATTCTTTTAAGCAGAAGCCTTAAATATACAAATAAAAAAGAGAGATCTTCCCTAGAGCTCATCGTTGGGAAAGAAAAGGAATGATCCAAGAGTCGTTAATAAGGCAAACGGCTCTTCTTAGAACGAAAATAAAAATGACAAGTGTTGTTGAAGATAATCTGCACCCTGCTCTTGTTTTCGCAACCAGGCTTAAAGAATTGCTTTAGAAACGAAATATTAGAGTAGAGATTAGTCGTGAAAGTGAAAAGATTGGTGATGTGAGGAATAAATAAAGTCATTACCAGTACTGAGCCATGTGAAACCCTGCTAAATCCATTAGAAATAAAACTATAGAGCCAAGAAAAAAGATTGGTTGCAAAAGCGCATTATGCCAGACCTGGTTAAAAGCCTTAAAGATGTTAAGAGCAAGGATCTGGAATTCCCCAATTAACTCAAGATACTCATACTAGTTATGTAAAAAAATAAAAGATCTGCTGTGAATCTTTTGTGATGGACTTCGTGCTGTCTGTTATGTTATTTTGTGTTTTTTTAATATTTTAATATTTGGGAATCGATGAATTTTTCATTACCTTGCAAACAGCTAAGAGAATAGATATGTAGTAATATTCAGATACTACCCAGAGCTAATTAGGAAGGAAAATAGCTGATAAATGGTAGAACAATAAATAAATTTAACATCCAAAGACTCACTAGGTAGCTACTAGGCTTGTAAAAACTTTCGCAAATAAAATAAAGAGGTATTAAGAATATGGTTTAGCTTGTGCTATTTACATACATTAGGTTATAATGTCCCACTTCAAAGGACATTCCTTGGGTGTTTGTAACGATTCACGTGCATTCAAAAAGTAGGTAATTCATTTCGGAAAAAAATGTTAAGATTAATTTTTTTTGAGGAAAGTGCTATTTTTTAGGATAGGGTTAAAATCTTTAAACATTTAATATGATTTATCTATCAAAATGCTTGGCATGGTTTTAAAAATGTTTTAAAATTTTTAGGACCGTGAAAGGTTCTGATTATAACCCCAATTATATAAGTTTTGAGAAAAAATTTAAACTACTTGTTTCTGATCAAATGAATTTTTATTTTTTTAAACTTATTATATTATTAAATAGTAATTTTTTACTTACCGGGCCCAAGGCCGATTTTATTGAAATTTTGAACTAGGTTTTGGCGCTGATTACGAATCGGAAGTCAATTTTTCGGACACTTTTAGTTTTTGAGTTATAATCCACTCGACTAACCCCAAAACTGTACACACTTTTAAATTTCTTCTTAAAACTATTACGCCAAAATGGAAGATTTTATGGAAATACATTATTATTAAATAAATATTAATATAATAATATTATAATATGATAAATTTAATTCACCTTCATTTAACAAGATATTTTTAATAAAAATAGGCTACCAAAATATTATTTTATCTTAAAAATCACAAAATTTTCTAGTGATTTTAGACATTTATGTTGGTACACCAGAGACCCGCGAAACAATTGAATGGCCTACTTTAAAATTTGAATGATTTTTTTTTTCCGATTTAAATTTGAAAAGTAAGCCATTCAATTGTTTCTTGGTCCCAGGCGTACCAACATAAAAGTGTTTAAAATCACTAGACAATTTGACATTTTTGAAGTAAAAATAATATTTTTTTGTGTATTTTTTATTAAAAATATTTGTTAAATGAAGGTATCAAATTTACATCTTATATAAATTGTTTTCCATAAATTTTCAATTTGGCTGTAATCAGTTTTAGAAAGAAGGAATTCTAGGAAAGTTTGTACAATTTGAGGTTAGGTCCGAGTGGCGTAATAACATAAAAAATAAAAGTGTCTAATAAAATTTGTCTTCAGATTCGTAATCAGCAAAACCCTGTATACAAAATTTCAATAAAATGACTGGCCTAAGTAAATTTATTAACATTTTCAATTATTGCTATACAAAAATAATTTAATTTATTGCCGCTATGGGTCCGTTTTCTTCTATGACTCGTAAAATATGCCTAAGTGGTATCATGAGGTTTTGGACATCATATATATTTATGTCTCTTACTTTTTGGAAGATTCGCTGCCGAAGTTCTTGTTCGTTTCGTGCTTCCCAGCCGTTATCGCAGACTTTCTGAGCCAATCGAGCCTAGAAAGTTTCAATTGACTTGGCTTGGGGGACATTAGGGGGGATATTAATCCTGGGCACAAACGAAATATTTCTTGCTTCCAGCCAGTCAAGTGTAGCTCTGACATAATGAGCTGATGCCAGATCTGGCCAAAACATATATTTTCTATCACCGTGATGTACGTTGATAAAATTATGCAATTTAGTGAAACAATCTCCGATGTAGACCTCGGCATTTACTGCCTCTCCTCTTACATGACCAAAAAAAGGCCTGGATACACCTCTTTCCGATATGGCACACCATACCAATACTTTATCTGAAAACTTAGCTTTGGCTTTACGTCTAACTTCATTTGGGGTCTCTTCTATATTGTCGGTGTCCAAAATTTCCTGGTAGTGCTGCATGGCTAAGGGTGAAATATTTTTCATTATCCATGACAATCGATCTGTTATTCGGCAAGTGAACTCGCTTTAAATTGCGACAGCACCTGGGTATTCTTGCTAGCTGAACATCAGTATATTTAGGTGCCTTTTTTCTTTTTCGGTATTTTAAACCACTTCTAGCAATATACCGCGTTGGAAATTCGGAAGCGAGGACCAACCTTTCTGGTAGACTATCCAACGACATTTTTCACTCTTTGAACTAATCTTTCCTGCTGGGCATCAGACACCTTCAGTGGTCGACCACTTTTCGGGCGGTTCATACATGGGATTCCTTCTTCACAGTCCCGAACTGTTCGATATATGGTGGATTTCGAAATATTTTCGCCTTGAAAAATCCTTACTATTTCTTTTTTGGGTGTTTGCCCAACTAGTTTATAAATACTTCTTCGAATATCTAGCTTGTATGCCATTGCAAAATAAATTATAACAACTATGACATATTTACCAAAGTGGCGAAACCATAGCAACTGTAAATTCCAAGGATCACTTGATATACGGCATCCATATTTCTGCGGAACACCTGGAATTTTTTTCTCAAAACTTCTGTAACAGGGGTTAAAATATTGTCCAAAAAATGTTGAATACTTTTAAAAATTTTGGATGTAATATAAGGTTCATTATTTACATACCCATATTTATTGTTTTCCAAAACATATAGGCGACTTTAGTGAGCAACAAGGCGAACGGTTCCATTAAGATATAAAAGAGGTGGAAAGAAGATATCATTGCTGTTGGAACGTCAATATGATGACGATTTGGAGTAATTTCTTATTTTGTAATAATTTACAAATTGGTATCTTATTTGTATTATTATTAGGTAATTTTGTTTGGTAACTATTTATATATAAATCTGAATTTGGTAAAGGTGATGTGATTAGTATAATAAAAATATGGTTTCCTATAACTTTTAAGATTATATAAATTAATATTAACCCTTTATTAAAAAAACTTTTAAAAACATTTATTTCGCAGACCTGTATTATTAAATGATCGTTTAAATATTTACTAAATCATCACAAAATTATAATTTCGCAGTTAAGATCGTCTCGTATCGGCACAATAACTTACACTAATCTTCAAAGGCATAAACATAAAGCTAAAGCCACTAAGACAACACATTCAGATATAAACCGATTCAATAAAGATGTCCCTTGCGGCGAACCGTGCGGTCCAACATAATGGGTCTTTTATAGAGGTCTCTATCATTCAGAGTCAGAGTTGAGATAGTCACTCTGACAATGACCCATTGTGGGATATAAATCCACACCGGTAAAATATTGCTCTAGCTTGTTAGTAAATTTGATTGTTTACCGCGAACAGTGTTGTCACACTATTACAAATTTCTAGAATATGCAGTACATGCAGTAAAACTTTTGCGTAATTAACTTTATGGTTTAAACATAGGTACATTTTTATTAAATAATTTAAAAGAATATTATATTATTGTAAAGAGATTTGTAGAAATCTGATTTGCACAAAGAAATACTTAAATTTTAATAACTTTGTTAACTACGTTAATTTACGCTATTAATTGCACCTAAAACATCTATAAGCCTCATTTATTTGATGGTTTAAAGTTTCTCTTTTATTTGTTGGTGTATTTAAAGTTTTTTGAAATATTTAAATAGTTTATTACATTATTAAAACGAACTGCGAAGTAATATTAAAGGAAAACGATTTCTCCTCAAGGGTTACCTAAATTTTAATTACATCATTATATTTTCATGGTCTAAACGTTAAATTATTATCTATCATATATACAGGGTGTTCGGCACATGAGTAGACATACGTAAATCTGAGATAGGTGGGACCGTCTGCTATGCGGTCCACCCAGATATTTTGACCTGGGCCCTAAGAATTTTTTTAGAAGAATTTTTGAATTTCAAACTGAAATAAGTTTTAAAAAAATCATAAAACTGACAACATTTTTATTTTATTTTAATCTAGACTAACACTAGAATTTTACAAATTTAATAATTGACGTCCATGACAGCTACAAAGAAAAATACAGGCCCTTAAACCACAAAAAGAGACAAAAAATAATTCTAAAAGCCAACTTTGCATTGCATTAGAAAGAAAATTAGAAATTATCGAGTATTTCTAATTAGTCAAAAATATCTTCAATTCATGCTCTTTCAAATGATATGTAATAACCACAATTTGCTTAAAAATAGCAAGAGTTATTTGTCACCTTTATCAAAAGTAGAATTTCGTAAAAAATGCCCACCTTGATAAAATTGACAAATAACTCTTGCTGTTTTTAAGAGTGTATTTACGCTACACCCGACAGGTTGCCTTAAGGGGTCGGGCGAAAGGACGCGGAGACGGTGGGCGGAGACTAACAAACTTCCACTACCACAATTTTCGTATGTCTGCATTAAAAATATTATATTTTATTTAGGTTCTTCCAAATTCGGTGTATTGATGCGATGTTGTTTCCGATTGCAAGCCTACAGGAGATAACGGTTTTCGGTAACTATTTTTCACTTAAATGACATAAGTTATACACCATTGTAAAGGTAAGGAAATAATCTATGCCTCTGTGTAACGGATTTTTGAAATATAAGTCGAGTTACGCAAAAATAGTATCTAAACATAACCGATTTTAGGGTGACTTTCACTCAAGGAAATATTAAAAACTAAATCCAAATTTAAAAAACTATTACAGCAGAAACCTAGATTTAAGTTTTGGCTTTCATATAGTTTTTGAAAATTATCGATAACTAATAGCGTTTTTGAGAAAAACATTATGCCCCGAACCCCAAATTGGATCCAATTTTCGTGGCGCGAATGGACTCTTATGCAAATTGTGGTTATTGCATATCATTCGAAAGGGCATGAATTAAAGATGTTTTTAACTACTAAAACGACTAATTAAAAATACTCGATCATTTCTTGTTTTTTTCTAATGCAATGCAAAGTTGGCTTAGAATTATTTTTTACCTCTTTTTGTAGTTTGAGGGTCCGTATTTTTTTTGTAGCTGACACGGGCCCCAATTATTAAATTTGTATGATTCTAGTACTATTCTGAATTAAAATAAAATAGAAATGTTGTCAGTTTCATGGTTTTTTAAAAACTTATTTCAGTTTGAAATCTAAAAATTAAAAATTTTGTTTTTTTTTTAAATAAAAAAATTAGGGCTCAGGTCAAAATATCTGGGTGGACCGCATGGCAGACGGCTCCCCCTATCTCAGATTTACGTATGTCTACTCATGTACTGAACTCCCTGTATATTAGCCTTAATTAAGTTGCAGGAGGTTACCGTCTTACTTGAGTGTTAGTTTCTTTAATAATTTAAATTATAATTTATAGTCCAATGTGTTTCGTTGAATATTTTATTAGTTGTTAATGTTATGGTAGATTCCAAATTCGATAGTTGCCTTGTTAAGCTATTTTATTTTTTATTTTAAAAGGTGCTGTGAAAAATAAAAAAAATTTCAAGTTGCAAAAGTAGGTAAAGCTTTAAAGGCAAAATGATTCACATGACTACAAATAAAGCAGATCTTTATTTAAAAAGTCAAACTATTGATTGTAGTGTAATGGTATAAAATATTTTATCCAGATTAATAGCACGTGTCATACGTTTAAATTATAGATTCGTGAAAGTTTAAAAAACTAAATAAAATTCAGGTTTGTTTTTATAATAATAAAGTTAATAAAGAATTTGACACATTTAATTCATGAATTGATACTGCTACGTAAGGAAACAGTCAATGTGGCAAGTTACGTCAAATTATCGGTAATGAAAAATCAAAATGAGCATATTTTTTGTTTTTTTAAAAAATGTCAAAAATCACCCTTAACTAGTGGTTGATATAATAACGCAAAACTGAAACATATAAATAATATCAATACGAATAAAAGTTATTATTATTGTATTTTTTCTTTAAATAAAATTTTAATTAAAACAAAAGTTTTAAATAATTAGGACAAGTAAGCGTAATTATTCTAAATAAAAACGTAAGAACTATTATAAAATATTCAACAGTTTTTTTTATATCGCTATGATTTTTTTGGTATGTTATTGCGTTCGGGGGTAGTTAACCCCTTCGTTACAGGGGTGGTTTTCTTATAGATACTGGTGAGAAGTATACGATTTGAATTTCTAGTAATTTGGAATATCTTAGTAGGTAGTTTTGCCTACCCAACCGTTGTGTTCACATGTCGTCGTCGTGGTTGGGCCCAGTATGATCTTTTGGAACATGCGCTAGAGTTGCTGGTTATCGGCCTTACTGCGGTAATGCGGGGCTCTGCCGTGGTGGACTATTACTTCCCTAGCTCCAAACAGAAAGCGGACAGAACCGCTTTTATAGAAAAAGTGACAACGGTGCGCTGACCGAAACGGATTTATCCGTTATCCGAGAGGTGCCACTCAAGGTCACAATCAGACAAAGGTGCGCCGACCGAAACGGGTAAATCCGTTTCGAAAGGTGCCCCTGAAGTCACCGGCACCTGTTTCACGGGGAAGGGCTAATCCATCCCGAATGAACAGGTGCTTAGGAAGGGTTTCCTGAATCCAAACAGAAGGCGGACAGAACCGCCTTTATAGGAAAAAGGGTTTCCTGGCTTTAAACAGAAAGCGGATAGGACCGTTTTCATAGGGTAAAGCCGGAGATGTGGCCTTAAAAAGAACATCTGGTTCCTGTAACAAGGACCTGGTAGCTACCCACGTCACTAGACAGGGAGAGGAGGGCATGACGGAGCTAACCGTCTGCTCGTCATACTCTCCAGGAGACGGGGACACCAGAACACATCAGAACACATATTGTTCTCGTGTCCGGTAGCGACACGAGTAAGAGGAGATGTAAGAACTCTCTCCCAATCTGGTATCGGATTCATTAGAAGTCCGATTCTATTGGGAGAAATATAAAAAGTTGTAAGCCACAATAGACCGAGCGGTCGCAGTGGAGGGCGTAAAAAGTCCACTTACTTTAAACCTACCTACCTACCTAGTTTTGCCCAGATTTTTAAGTAATTTTTGATTTTTTTCATCTGTAGGGGATAATTTAACCCCCTTAGCTAGTTTAAGGGTGGACTTATTAATATAAAAATAAATTATTTTCTATTTGTAAGATTTTATTTTATACAAAAAATACAATAAGAATCGCTTTTACTCTTATTGATATTATTTATATGTTTCAGTTTTGCGTCAAGACTGAGAGCTACTAAACAGTAAATAACGCAACTTTACCCCAATTTAAACTTTTAGAGATCCCAAAATAAAATAAATAACAGCAGTATTCGCTGGATTTGTGTAACAAAATAAAAAGGAAATATCCTAGCAACATCGTTGTTATTTGAGGATCTAATAAAAAATAATGTGGTAACCAATGTAAGTGTGGATTTCTAATCCAATACAATACATACAGTATACTATTTCAAGATTCACTGGGAAACAAACCACAGTATTTCAGGTGGAAATATATGCTACCCAAACATGTATTTAGAAGAATGAAAGAAGGGGATATAACAACCAAACGTAGAGATTCTCTAAGACATTTAAGATTTAAATTTTCATCATTTTACTTTCAATATTACGATGAAGTACTGGTACGACCAGGGCCGTTTTTATTATTTTGGCGCCCTGAGCTATAAACCAATTAGCTCCCTAGAGCCTAGGAATTGAAATTCTTAAATATGATTTTTTAATATTTCATTGTAGTTATAAATAAAATTATTTTGTTAAATAAAGTTCTTGTTAACATACATTTCATTTTTAGTTAAAATACACGGAGCCTAAGGATAACAAGAATATTTTTTTATGATAAAAAATATAAAATAAATAGCAATATATTATTTTTCTTATGTTGATAAATTTAATTTTATTTGCACCACAATAAAATGCATAACAAAAATAAAATAAAAATAATTTATAATAATAAAAATATTGTAATAAACATCAAAAAATATTTTTAACAATAAAAACATCCACATATAACTATACTAATTATAATAATTATTATCATCAATTAAATTTATGTATTAAATAATAAACTCTTTTCTCTCGCTTTATTTTGAGCCAATTCATAGATTATTGAATTTACATCTATTCTTTCTAAATAATCCGATTCTAGAATTTTAGATTCCATCAAATGTGAATAATTTTTTCACAGGCGGGATAAGTCAAAATTTTTCACTCACATTATCACCATATAAACTATTTTTTTTATTTCCCATATAAAATATACTAAAGTAGGTAATATGGCCGACAAAAATAAAAAAGAGAGAAAAAATACATACAAAAAAAGGTTATCTGATGCCGTTTTGTTAACGATACCCTCTTTAAATAAGCAATGTTGCCAGATGTATTCTAATAATTTGTTATTATTGAAGGTTGTTTTTACCAGAAATGAAGATTTTTTTATAGAAAAAAATAGCCAGAACTAACAAACAACAACTTCCAAACTATAACTTAGTTCTGGTTAGTTCCTGGTTAGTTCTCGTTAGGTTTTCCTCGTTAAATTGTAAATTTTGTTTATTATAAATGCACCGTCGAACAAAATTAAAAAAAAGTTCGATATCTTAATTTTTTGATTTTCTATAGGCAAAAATAGGGTGGACCAGAAAATTAGCTTATTTTTTTTTGTAATTTGTGTATTTTTATTTAATCCATAATGCTTTAAAGCTAAATTTAAATCCGTTTTTTTTATCCGACAACGTCGCAAATTCTGGCCTTTTACTTAACCTAAAAACATAGTGTTTTTTCGACTTTTAATTTAATTTTTTTCTGTAAAAATGCATATTTTCGGATTTTTTCTTATTGAAATGTATAGTCTGTCTCAAAGTATATCGTTATGGCTTTTGACGGACCATACCCCAATAAACATTTAACGATTTTATTACCTATTGTTATTGGGTAAACCCATTTCTTCATAAGGGCAGGGGTGGGCCAGGTATTTCTTGAGTATTAACCATTAGGCATATAAATATTTTGGCTAATATTTTAGTGGCAGTGTTGAATAACCGTTTTTACTGTGCGTTTCGAAAAAGTTGTTTTACGAGAATATAACTATGTCGCGTCGAAATCATTTGTCATTAGATGCAAAACAGGTTGTGAAAATGTGTATAAAACTTTAATTAGTAGAGGTCTAATTAAACAAGAAGCTTTAAAAGAAACCTGTGTACTTACAAAAACTCCAATATCATCGATAAGGGACATTATTATTAGTGAAGAATTGAACAAAAGAAAAAAACGTAGTGATTTTCAATCTCACCGTATAGACAATAGTGATCAGGACCTAATAAGAAGGAAAATATATTGTCTTTATGAAAGCGGAGTTATTCCTATCTTGGATAAACTGAAAAAGAAGCTTGACGAAGACGAAACCAATATAAATATTAGCCGTGCCACCCTCCATAGAGTTGTTTGTAAAATGGGATTTAAATACCGCCAAATAGACAAAAGACAAGTAGTAATGGAATCGCACTTGGATATTTAATTACCTTCGAGAAATAAAAAGATATAGGTTAGAAAACAGATTCATAATTTACCTTGATGAAACATGGTTCGATTAACACGACACAGTATCTAAAGGATGGGTTGATTCCAGTCAAAACTGTCAGACGAAAGCGCCTTCAAATAAAGGAAAACGCATTACCATAATATACTCTGGTTCAGAAGACGGATTTGTCCTAAACTGCTTGCTGTTCTCTGCAAAGAATATTAAGGATTCAAGCGCAGAACTTTTTGAAAACTGGTTTCAAAATTATCTTTTAAAAAATATTCCAAACAACAGTGTTATTATCATGGATAACGCAAGCTACCACAGCCGTCTGCTACACAAAGCACCAGCTTCATCAAGTTCAAAAACTGAAATCCAGAAATATTTGTTAGAAAATGATTTTTATTTTGAATTCAGTTACAAAAAAACGCAACTTTTGGAAGTCCTAAATTCATATGCAATTAAAAAACAATATGTATGTGAAAATTTGGCTGAACAGGCTGTCTGTCTGTCTTACGGCTTCCTCCGTATCACTGTATGTTTAACCCCATAGAGCATTTGTGGAACCAAGTAAAATCAAAGATCAGAGCAAAAAATGTTACACCTACTTTAAGTCCCAGTGTTATAAATTTAATAAAAAATGTAATTACTAACATACCAGTTAAGAGCTGGAAAAATTCACTATAGCACATGATAAAAATTGAGGACTCTTACATTTCTATCCAAAACAACATAAATCCTATTGTAATTAATCTCAATGATGACTCTGATAGTGAAACAGAATTAGGTTTAGATATTTAGATTAAAAATGTAATTATGTATAGATAATGCAGTTAAAAATTTATTAAAACTTTGCATATATTTAATTTCTTAATGTAATTTTAAGATTATACTTACCTAAATAAACAATAAATTATAAATCTTTATATTATTAAAGTCCGTCCCTAATGTTCTGTCCTTTAATACCTACCGATCCGCAGTTTTATTGCTGTCGGCAGGTATAATCCATAAATGAAGGCAAGAGCTAACACGGTATACTTTGAGACAGACTATACTAAACAAAATATGTTCTTTTTATCTGTAAACTTTATTAATTTTTTTAAATCGAATGGAGCTAAACGACATCGAACCCTGTGTTTAGATATTATAAAAAGAGCCATTGCAGTTTTTATAGTGTTTCAAATACCTACTCTAAAATGTCTACATCTACTCCTACTACTATTTTAAAAATGTGATTAAATCTGTAAACAAACACACTTAAGCACTTTACACATAATCTAGAAATCAGTTATTAAACAGACCAACCATATCCAAATGGGTGTTTACTGGTGCGCGGCTGCTAACTAATAACAACAATATTTGCATAAGTGTAACTCACGTCACCACCAATTGCGTGTCTACCAGTCCTCCCATACGACAGTAAATAATACATTCTAATGCGAAATTTGCCAATTAAAAGTGAAAATTCAAGTAGCAGGGATGCGGACGCATAGATGCACATGAACGTAAGAGAAGTGGTTGGTAGTGGCAGATTCCGCATCTGTAAACAAACATACGAGTATAATAGCAGTGTATTGGTATTAGCTTACCAACTTGTAACATTAAACCAAACCAAATCAACCTATATTGTCTAAAAAACATTTATATCTTTATCAAGAAAGCTTAAAATTTCTTTTACGGTAGTCCACTTGTAAGACGGCTTTTTATAAAGAATTAAATGAAACATAGGGTTAATAAAAGTGTCTTTAATCTAATTAAAAAAATACTCTTTTCTTTATCGTCTGTGAAACGAGATATATTATGCATTAATTTCTGAATATCTCGAAAACGGTTCTTACGATAATTCGAAAATACGAAAAAACTAATGCAATATAGATCAAACTATTAGAAAATAAAAAAAAACCATGAATTTTTTGGTCGTTTTGTTAAAAAGATATTGATTTTTGAAAGTTTACTAGGTCTGTTTGTAATTAAGAAATAGTGTACACTATTTTATTCTTTTTGCGTAATCGCTCTTATAAAAGGTGTATTTTAGGACTAGGTTGGTCCAAAAAGAGTAAAATAGTGTAAAATATTACAAAATAACGGACAGACCTCATGTATTGTGTGTATAGTCTCCTACAAAAATATTATTTTCAAGCATTGAAAACCTCTATTTTTTTGTAAAGCGTATTCGATCTTATTTGGAATAGCGTTAAATTTGTGGTCTATTTAAAATACTAAATCACGAATTAAACTAAAATAGGAAAAAAATTATGATCCGTTCTAGTACTAGTCCCGAGCCGTTCAATCAATTTGTTAGAGATACATGGTGAGTTCTGCGCGGATGGCATGGAGGAGACGAAGATAAAAGATGTTTATTCCAATCTCGATTTGACTTCTGGACGGGCCGGGCTTTTTTTACTATAAGGCGATAACTTTGTCTACGACCTTACGTTTTTATGAATATCTTCTTCTTCTTCTCTCATGACAATCTGAACCTTTGAAATAGCTGCCCTGGAAAAGCCAATCGTTGTGGTACCAAACCAAGTTCTCAAATTCGTTAACCAAGAACATTGTGCTAGGTCTCCTCCGTCCTAGGACTCTCCCCTGAAGAATCAGCTGTGGGAGTTCATACCGTTTCCCATTCCGCATTATGTGACCTAAGTACTCAAGCTTTCTAGTCTTGATCTTCCTTATGATCTCCATATCTTTATTTATTCTCTGGAACACTCTAACATTTGTCACGTGGGCTGTCCAAGGTATTTTATATATTCGCCGATACAGCCACATCTCAAAGGCCTCAAGCTTTTCCGTAGAGTACTAAGTGAGTGTCCATGATTCTGCTCCATAAAGCAACACTGGGAAAACGTAACAGCGAAGCATTCTTACTTTTGTTGTTAGATTAAGGTCGTGGTTTTTAAAAATATTTGACATTTTTAGAAGCGCAGCTCGGGATTTTTCAATCCGGCATTTAATTTTACGGGAATGGTCCCAATCTTCGTTTATTGTTGTGCTTAGGTACGTGTATGAAGCAACTCTTTCGATTTGCTGGTTTTTAATAGTTAGTTGGCACGGTACATTGGTTCCTTTCCGGATTATCATAAATTTGGTCTTATCTATGTTCAGCGTTAGACCGTATTTTTTACTGGTATCTTTGACTGAATATAGTTTACAATAAAGCTGCATTTACACAGACAAATAAGATAAAAATAGAGTAGGAAATAAAATAAAAATAGGGATAACTCCATTTATACAGCCAAATAAAATAAAAATAAAAAATAAGAGTAACTAACAGGAAGTCCCTAGCACCCGTCCTTTTTAAATTATTTTGTTTTGCAATGTTTTTTTTTGATTTCTTGCTTTTGCTGCGTTTGAAAGTTTCAGAATAAAGAATCTACGATAAGTGGTCTCGATAAAAATCCAGTCTTAAAGATTTAAAGCTTTTCGATCTTGCCTGACAAAAACGACGTAAAACTGAAAAATAATCACAAATAAACAGCGGTGGCGACAGTCACTTGTCTTTTTATCACTGTATAATAAGAAGTTAAAAAGTTTGTTAACTTTAAGCTTATTTCTTACTTTTATTTTATGCTATTTTTTTGTATACACGCCTTAGGTGTATAAACTATATTCAGCTCCTATTTTATTTTTTATATTATTTTGGTTTCATATTATTAGTCTGTATAAATCCACCATAAGTATCCAGGAAGAACGAGAATTTGATAATATTATTTAAATTTGCGTATCTCTTATTGCACATTATTTGCCTCAAAATTTGCTGGAAATATTTTTTAATAGGTTTCAGAATTTTTAATATTTATAAATCCGGTACTTTAAAAAAGGTATAGTAGATTTCAACAGTCACATAGCAGGGAAACTTAAACAATCTTTTGTTCATGTTATTCTTAAGCCTGGTATTTTCATTAACGGATAACTTTATTGTCCGAAGTATTTCCATGGTTACAATTGTCACCATAATTGTTATTAAGAAAATTATCCGGAAAATAATTTTATCTGTTAATAAAAGTACCAGGCCTTAATGTCATAAATATTGGGTACTTCTAAAGGGAAACATCTAAAACTACGTAGATATATTAAGTAACTTAAGCAGAAGTTTGTTGTATACGGCTTGCTTTCTCCGTTTGTAGCGTTTTTGTGTTGGGTTATTATTATTTTTTATTTAAATTAGATACGTTAGTAGCAGGTGCCTTTCTTGTGCTCATTAAATTGATAAAAACAGGAAAGCGATATCATATCACAATATGTTGATACGCAAATTATTAACTATACAGAAAACTGTTATTAAACGAAACTGACACAATATATTTGCAAATTTTTACAATTATCTTCAAAAAATTTTAAAAACTATTATTTGTATTTTTATTATCAGAGTTTATTTTTTATATATTTATTAAACGAATAACTAATTTTTGTTTCAATATCTGAGTGTCATGTTTGTATTAATTTTATACTTAAATATAAAGAATGCTGGTAATTCTACAACACAGTCAGTCATCTTTAACAAATTTTCATTAAATTTTAATGTCAAATGTGTTTCTTTTAAATGTTTACTTTTCAAGAGGAAATAACTGCGCGTTAACGGCGAATAATAATAATCATAGTAATGTTTGTATTATCAAAATGACTCTTAAATGCTTACGATTAGTAATTCGTGAGCTAATGACCTTTTTAATCCTAAATTGTCTTAAGTGACAAATAATAATTAAAATTTTGGTTTGGTAATACCTTAATTACTTTAAAAAATTAAAAATTATTTAATATAAAAAAAGCAAAAGTAAGGCAAACAAGTAGTAGAAAAGTTCATATATATTCCGTGGTGCCTTTTCTTTCCTTGGATTTTTAATCAGATTAAATAATCCGGGAGGAAATGCGGCAGTTTCTTTCTTTGTAATTTAAATTACTGTAAAATAAAATAAAGGCGGAACTACAGATAACTCGTAGAAACAATTTTAGTAGTTTTCAACATTAACTCTTAAAGAACTTTTATTCTCACTATAAGCAGTTTTAGAATAAACAGTAAAAAGAAACAATGCAGTTAGTAACAATTGTAAAATGAGGCTTGTATGTTAAGGAAAAATACTTTATGCCAGTCATTTAAACTTAAGCTGTGGAAAAAATAGTATCTTTTACAAATTGCAAAAGACCTACCAGAAGCAAATACTTATTAATGAAATCGGATAAACAGGTAGTATTAAAGGCTTCATTTAGAATATCCACCATCTGTCAATTAACTGGTTCCTAGCAAAATAGTTACTTTGATGAGGAGGATGCACAATTGCATAGACTCTTTTTTACGGACGGAGACCTTTTTGCAGTACAGCTAGCGGTCACCCAAAGGAAGAACTCAAGGAATTAAAAATGAGGAAAAGAAGACTCACTGGACTGACGTTTGAGATTAAGGACAGGATCATATATTCGGGCTACTGGAGTTTTGAAAAAATGAACGATTGTCACTAAATTTCTAATAGAATATGGCCCTATGAAGTCATACCTTAAAAAGATAAAATAAAACTAAATATAATGTAGGTTTTGTTACAGATTATTTAAAACCGCTGATATATATATATAGTAAGCGTTCTTAGCGCCCGACAATATAAGAAAACCTACTCCCCAAAACATTTCTAACTTGGCGAAAAACCTGTAATTTAAGGGGATCAACTAACGAACGTAGGATTTTAAAAAATATCATCCGACACGATACTTCATTTATCGTATGATATTAAATAGAGAAAGTATGATTTATCAGTAAAATTAATTCTTAGTTTAAGTAAAAACTTATTTTATGGTGTCGGTCTACAAAGCTATATTTAACAATATCGAGTGACATAATTACCCAACGGTAAAAATAGAAAAATGTTTCTGCATTGTTAACATAGAAAAAACTTTGTGCAATTAAAAAACACAAAGGACGTTTGATCACTGGCCATAACCCATTAATTTCATCGACCTATCGGCAATAGCCAAAAAAAAAAAAACGAAAAAATTCTTCTGCGAACCAAGTTCGTGACTCACTACCTATTTCGGTCCACTTGTATTAATTCATCCACGGTAGAGATAGCACAAAGTGAACTGCAATTCAACGATTTTTTATTTATAGAGCATTAACGTGGCTTTAAAGAAATGTTTCTAGGATCGTCACAATAAACCGTTCAAATACCAGGCCGGATATTCCTCTATGCTTTTATCTGTAGTAATTTTATTGTGGTTATAGTGTGCAGCGTACTACATCCAAATAAAAAAATTATAATATATATATATATATATATATATATATATATATATATATATATATATATATATATATATATATATATATATATAATATATAATCGACAAAAAAATTAAAAATGACGGATCCAAGATGGCGGACAAATTTCTCTTCTAACTTTTTTTTAATGAGTCTGTGTTGATGCTCCAGTAGAGAATGCTTAGGAAAAAAAATCACGAACTTGGTTCCGCCATTTGTGATTTTGCAATGTCGATGGCCTATATGGAATCAGAGACACGTAGTAGTAGGTGGGCCCAAGCGGGGATTTCGGGATTTACTAAAGCGCGGCAGGTTAACATACAGGGTGATACCTTGTATCCGGTTTAGTACCTTCACCAAATATTAGCTCCAATATATGGCCGCCCGTCAAGGATAATGGAACAGATTAGTAAAAAAAAATTAATTATCAGAAATTCTCGAGCGCGTCAGATTAAGGTAAGGTAAGTTAATTATATGCTAAAAAGTTTATATTCCAGTAATCTGACAATTTTCGAGTGACGCAAAGAAGTGGGAGGGTTACAAATTTGTAAAAAATAACGTCATCCCGACATCTCAAGCGTCACTAATTTTATTTTAATTTTAAAGAAAATAATATAGGGGTAACGAAAAATATATAATCTGACGATTTCCACAAGCCAAAGTAACAAAAATTCGTCGATAAAGTTTAATGCGTGACGCCTATATTCCCCACTCCGTGTTTCTATTCCTCTTTCACTCATTCTCTATCTATTAATCTTTCTCTACCAACGGACTATGAATGGAAAGTGGTCGACGGAAAATTAGAGTAGAAATGATCTGGTTTGAAGGTGATCAATTGCCGAAAGTGTATGAAGATGTAATCATAACACCTGATGTTCTTAAGGATACTCCAGAATTAGGTATATCTTTTCTCCAATAATTAAAAAACACTTTATTTATTTAAAAAATATTAAATAATATTTTAATGATTTCTTGTTACAAATTCGCAATCTGAGGATAAAATCGAGAAAGAAGAGGAAGATGAGTCTACATATGAAGATGATGAATAAGAACAAAATGCTCAAAAAATTTTTTTATAATTATTTTCTTTTAAATATATGTATTCTATTTAAAAAACATACATTTTTTTATTTGCATGCTATTTCCTGAGCTTTTCAGTTAATTAGGTTAAATGATTAAAAAAAATAATAATAAAAAAAATTGTTGGATTAGGCGAATTCCTCCAGATAATCGTCAGATTATGGAACATTACATTTAGAACATAAAGATAAACCATATATATCTTAGTCCGACGCGCGAGTATTTCAAAATGGCGATTTTTTTTTGCACTTTCTAATAATGGCCTCGAGTTTGCGTTACATCCAAATCGCCAGATTATTAAATGAGAGCTTTTTTTTAGGTTCACTTAACATCCCCTTAGAAAATCTGACGCGCTCGATTAATTTTTTTATCTCATTTTCAACCCTTACGTACGACCACTCCCACCATGCATACGATCAGATTAACATACGTACATTATTAAAAATACGTGGGAAATGGATGCTATCAATATCTGACGCGCTCAAGTATGCCCATGCAACAGTTTTTTTTTACATTAGTGTAGTTAATTTCTTAACTAATTTGTAGATATTTCACCTTTAAAGACATCTTGTGACCGGTTTCGATCTATATCAGATCTCATCAGACAAGCTAGTCAAAGGTAAAATCTCTAAAAATCCTAATACCTTATTCAGTACGCATTGAAACAATGAATAGTAAAGACGACAACGCCATCTGGTCGTAGATGGCGTTGTCGTCTGTTACCTATTCATTTTTTTTACATTTTTGAAAATCTTTAAACGCTCCCCCACCGATTATATAACATTTTTTTCTTTTTATTATCTAAGCTTCGCAGCCCAATAGGTCTCTATGACGCTCGAGTAAATCCCCATTTAGCATCGTGGGCTCCCTACTATAGCTTTAAACAACCTAAGTTTACAAAGCGTCCACCATTTTGGTTCCGCCATTTTGAATAATGAAATTTTAGTAAAACAATAAGACTTGGAGACTTCAAATGCCCCAAGCTATTATTAAAAACCGATTCGAACTCATTTTGTTGCCTAAAATCAAAACATATCCTGGGAAAAATTTAAAAAGATTATGACTTTTATTTTTTTTTTCTCCAAGGTTTACCGAATGGATTGATTGCTTTAAACTTGGTAATGGGTGTTATTTATATGTTATTTTTGATTTTATACGCTTTAATGTAGCTAGCTAGTATTAAATTTAGGTGAATTTTTGTGGGCAAATCAAGCAGATTGTGATGACATAATATGTATTTCATTACAATTTGCTTGATTTGCTCTTTTGTTTCCTTAGTTATCTACATGCGAAAATATTCCGATTTTGTCTGACTTGTTGGAAAATAGGGTGTTGGAAAAGAGCTACTGTAATCCCTGGATTAATGTTAAGAAATTAGTTGCTATAAAAATAAAAGGATTTTTTTTTCAATTGCCGGGTTATTGGGAATTGAAATATAGAGAACAGAAAAACTGCTGTTTGCTTGGAGATGATAGACAATTAAATAGTTGGAATGAAAGATATTTTTTGGACTTTTATTGTACTAATTTATTTGAAAAAACAAAACGTCCCAACTGGTTGGTATTCCCAGCCATCTTAAGGTGAATATTAAGTAGGTTACACGACTACAAGGCTATTTATACAAAAACTGAGTGCGCTGAGGCATAAAGGCGCATGGAATTACATAAAAGCAGTTTCTCTAATCCTTAAAACCTGCATTATTTATGCAATTCCAAGCAAATGTGGTAACTCCACATACAGGTTACATAAATGCAGGATCAGAAAACTGCGCCCTTATGCCCCACCGCACTTGGTTTTTTTATAAATAGGCTTGTAGTCGTGTAACTTATTCATTATTCACCTGAAGATGGCTAGAGATACTTACAAGTTAAAATGTTGTATTTTTTAAACATAAATTAAGACAATGGAAGTTCAAAAACACTTTTTTATTTAAAAAAAACTGCTGGTGTGTTACTAGTCAAACCAACTCGGTCTAATCCAGATATAATATATATATATATATATATATATATATATATATATATATATATATATATATATATATATATATATATATATATATATATATATATATATATATATATTATATATTTAAATTTAGAGATCTCTGTCTTCGTTGCAACTTCTAAATCTAGAACCTCAGGAATTTCGCCTAGACCTAGATTTTTGCCGGATCACAATTATTATTTGCGGCTATTGTCGGTCTATCCATCGCAATTAATTTTTTTAACGCTGGTGTAATAATTTTATAAATGGCCGAGAGCCACGGGCACGAAGTGCACGGTTGTAATAATGAGATTTTTGCAGCCGAGTTTTTTCTTTTTAACTTACAACTGTAGGTGGGTCTTTTACTGTATCTAAGGATGGATTAGGATCACCTATAATTGAGTTTTTAGAACTCCGAGAATAATAATCTATTAAAAGTTCATTTAGAGCTTTTGTAGTAAATTTTAATTAACATTTTTTTTACAAGTTTATTTTGTTTTCTGGGAATATTAATTTAAATAAAAATATTATTTGGCTTCCAGAATGTAGATACTTGTTCAATAATAATAAAAAAATCTATACATATAATAAACAGTTAATCTGCCATTGCAATGTTACAATAAAATAAATTAAAAAATTTAATATAAAATTTTTAATTCTTTATGTAATTACACTTCTCAAAACCCGAAGTGGATGGGCCACTTTTCTGTGTATTTTTAAAGCTCATTAAAATGAAATCTACCCAACCGATTCCTAAAAACATTTTTTTGTTTTGAAGCCTAACTTTTCTAATTCTTAAAAACTATAACTCCAATTATACAAGGTAAGTAAAAAAATAAATACAGGATTAATTGTGGACCAATGTTTTTTGCCCAAGTTTCAGACTAGGTGTGGTTTTTATGAGAAGTAACCAATTCGAATATTATTTTTATTTGGATAGCGGGAGGCCATAGCTATCATTTGCTTTTTGAATTTTAAAACTATTTTTTTTTGGTATTAAGGCTATAAATTTTTTTGTTAAAATGATTTTTTCGTTTTACGGGCATTCGCATTGTTTTGATTACCATGGTTATTTCGTATATGAAAGAAGGTGACAATTGTTTCTTGTTTGCTAAAAAAATGTCACTGACAAGTGTGGGGTAATTGGAGTTCTGCAACACATTTAGTAAACAATTAAAAAAATACCTCAAATAACAAAAGCTGAAATGGACCAGGCCGTTGGCATGATTCAAGCAGGGCTCCTCAGGGAGCAGTAGCTAGGTACTTTGGTAGAAGCCATCAGTAGTAAGTCGATTAGGGCTCGATTTTAAACTGGGCCGTGGATCCCACAAATGGGGTGGACTTCAACGAGCAACCACTCCAGCAGTGGACAGATTCAACACATTGATAAAAAAAGAAATAGAACAACTAATGCTTCCCAACCTAAGAATAGGTACCAAGTGCATAATATTGATGTTTTTTCAAACTCTAAGGAAGAGACTTTACGAAACGGGGGTTTCGCGCAAGACGCACCAAAAAACAACCCGACTTACAAAAGATCAAAACGCCCAATCGACTAATTTTTTCGGACTTTATATAGACTGGGGTCTCCCCGGGGGGTCCAATTGTTTGCTTGCAGATGAGTCGCGATTCTGCCTTTATGGACACGACGGGCGTACAAGGGTGTGGCGAAGGTCGAGCGAAAGATACAATGAGGACTGCATGGAACACAGGGTAAATTTTGGCGGTGGATCTGTAACAGTCTGGGGTGGAATATTCCCTACTGGTAGAACACAACTTGTTTTATTTAGAAACCGCATGGTAACGGCCGAACGCTACTTGAAATAATTATACTTATTGTTGTTCCTATAGGACAAAATATTGGAGCAGGATTTTTATTTAAAGATGATAATGCTCGACCCTATACGGTACATATTGTTAATGAATATTTGGAAGACAATAATTTAGAGAGTATTGATTGGCCTGCTTTTTCGCCCGACCTTAATCCGATTAAACATATTTGGGATTATTTGGGAAGGATGTAAGAAATCAGGGCCAGCAGCTGGATAATTTAGATGAGTTGAGCAATGCTCTAAATGATGAATGGGCTGCTATTCCTCAAGCGGCTATGGACAATGTTATTGATAGTATGTCAAGAAGATGTGCAGCAGTAATTGAAAAAAGAGATGGTCCAACCAGATATTAATTTTTGTTTCTGTTAATTTTGCTTAAACTACTGATGTTTAATTGTTGAAATAAAATTTTGACAAATAAAAAATGCATAGCTTTAATACCAAGATTTTTTTTTAAATTCAAAAAGCAAATAATAGCTATGGCCTCCCGCTATCCAAATAAAAATAATATTCGAATTGATTACTTCTTATAAAAACCACATCTAGTATGAAACTTGGGCAAAAAAAAATTGGTTCACAAATAATCCTCTATTTATTTTTTTTCTAGCTTTGTATAATTAAAGTAATAGTTTTTAAGAATTAGAAAAATAAGGCTTTAAAACAAAAAAATGTTATTAGGAATCGGTTGGGTAGATTTCATTTTAATGAGCTTTAAAAATACACAGAAAAGTGGCCCATCCACTTCGAGTTTTAAGAAGTGTTTTTTTTTTTATTCTAAGGACATAAAGACATTATTGTTAATATTCTTAAGACAATATTACATGAAGGTAAAGCTTGCTCTGATCTGTCGGTCAGTATTTTTAGTCGAGCTCTTTTCTATGAAAGAAATATTTAAACAGTATGTATCAAATTTAAGCAATGACGTTATAGATGATTTTTTTAAAGCAAAATCCAAGTTTTTTTAAGAGTTTTAAAAGCACAGCAGTTATACATAACTGACCAATTTCAAATTTTTCTTTCGTGCAGTTTGCAAGCAAGTTTTATTTAAAAAGTAAAGCATTTTATCACAATAATAATGGTTCTTTAAGACATGCTGAGATTTTAGACCCTTGCAAATAGATCCCACATGTCCAAATTTGAAAATTCCAAAAAAAAGTTTTAAAACTTTTTTATGACACACGCTCTATACCCAAAATAATAAAAAAACTATACAGCCGTACGCAATCTAAATTTGGAAATTTCAAAAAAAAAAGTTTTAAAACTTTTTTATGTGTGTGTATATCTAAAATAATAAAAAAAATACAGCCATAAACAAAATTTAAAAAAAACTGTTTTGCTTACGCACAAGTGTCAAATTTTGTCAGCTATCATCTTGTTACGATCGTTTAGGATGCTGATACCAAAAAAAATTATAGGACCTTTTTTTGTTTGCAATGACATAAAGAAGTTTAAAATTGTAATTTCTGCCAACAAGTGCAAAAAGCGACACTTTCCTGCACGCGATTGCCGTTGCCCGAACCACTGGTAGCGGAGTTCGAGTAAGTACTTGAGTGCGGGAAAGACACTTTCCGCAAGAGTTGGGAACATTAGTATTTCTACGACCTCGTTAAAAAAACGGAAGATTAAATAAAAATTATATAGAATTAAAAGGAATATTTTCCATTTTTATAGTAAACAAAAAAATACGGTGTGTGGTAGAAGGCTAAAATCCGCCTACTTTCTGTATAGGTTCAGAAAAGTTCCATTGTTTATATTTTTTCTGAAATAACAAACAATCGTGAGGTATGGTTTTAGAATTAATAATTTTAATAGCGATAAGGTTTTCCTTATCCTGAATATCAACAAGCGTCATATTTGTAAGCTCCGCTCGGCGACAAGCGCAAGCAAAATGTAAAACTGGTGTTTACTTTAAGATGAGTCTTATCCGGAGCTGACATATACCTAGCTATGTCTTCTTTGTTAAAAATATGAACTTTCTTTCCTCGAAAACCAACATTTTGTTTTTTTAGAAACGATGTCAATTTATAAAACTTGCTTATGTCCAGGTTGTGTCGTATTTTGACCAAAGGTTTTATCATGGAGTAACGTAACCAAAGTGTATTAGACTTAAGTACCTTACTAAGTTCGCAAAAGTACGCCAAAAATACCTCTTTTTTCATGCTTTTAATTTTTTTTTAAACCA
>JAHBCN010001957.1:103034-122452 GCA_019359885.1 Listronotus oregonensis
GATGTACATGGGGATATTAGAAACCGTTAGAGATACAAGGTCGGTTAAATGGACGAAAATTGGGTTTTAATTGTATGCCTAATAATAATCAGGCGTGATCATATTTTAAACCGGGGGTTTAAGTAGAGACAGGGTGAAATAAAAAAAAGGGTTTTTTTGAAAACCCCATATTGTACCTATTTTAAAAAAGTAGAATCATAAAATTTTTTTTAAAAGGGTGGGGGGGATACTTTTTTTTAAAAAAATGGTGTAAAAAAATTTTCTGGGCCCAAAATATGTTGCGCCGGCCCGGGGGAGTCAACTTGTTTTTTTCTTATGGACGCCATATTAATTTTTTTACTTTTTTAAAAAATGCCCTTAAAAAAATTTTTTTAACCATGTATAATACACCTATGTTTTTTTATTTAATATTAATTTGGGGATTAAAAAAAAAAATATTTTGAAAACAAGAACTTTAAAAAAAAATGAAAAATTTTTATAAAATTTTTTTAAACAAAAAACGCTAAAACTAAGTAGGAAAGAAAAAAAAACTTAACACTAAAAAAAAATGTTTAAATAAGCCCCCGTTTTCTTGAACGCATAACCTTGCACCCTCAGCCCCCCCTTTTTACAAGGCCCCCCTTATCATTTGCGGAGTGTTTTTAAAAAAGTTTCCCTTTTGGGCACCCGTTTGGGCCCCCATATTTTTTTAGGACTTAGAGTACACTTGATTTTTTAGGCGACCCCAAAAAAAATCAAGGAGCGTTAGTTTGGGGAGATCTTGGCCATCTTACTGGCCCGGGGGTTACCAATCCACTGGTTAAAATTTTTTTTAAAAAAATTTTTTTATGATTTGTCCATTGGGGACGGTCCCGTCTTGCTCGAAAACATGTTTTGAATGTTGGCTAGTGGAAGTTCCATTGTTTTTTGCAACATTATTTGGGGGGAAGGTTTAAATTTCCCCCGGAATTTAAATTTAATTAAAAAAAAAAAACGGGATCAATCCCCGGGGGACCAAAAACACCTCCCCAGACATTACATCCTCGCCTAACTGGGGCCTTATTTTTTTTGGGAAAGGTGTGGATTTACATCTGACCAGAAAATCGTTTTTTTCCATTAAAAGTTCCCAGTTAGTAAATCCACTCCCATCAGACCAGAGGACTTTCAAAAAAAATTTTGGGATCCCAGTATTTTTTTTTAAAAAACCACTAAAAACCAATCCTTTTTAATTTGACCCCCCTTCCGAAGTCCCTGGGGGGTTTTTTTCGATACGGGTGATATTTGTGGCGTTTTTAAAACGTCCGCAGTTGCCCTTTTGCGACGCCTGTTGTCTCTTTCATTTGACGCAAAGACAAGGATTTCCCAACCACGCTTTAACACCAAATGTTCATTATTTTCTTTTGGGAAAATTTTTTGGGTTTTTTACTTTAGAAAAAATTCCATAAGCTAAAAGGGTTTTTCCCTTTTTAAAGCCTAAAAAATTTTTACCAGGTTGTCGTCTTTCAGATTTTATTAAAATACATTTCCTTAGCTTGTGCGTCTTTTCCCGCGACAGATTTTTAAAAACTCCAACATATCGAAAATTTTGACTTTTTTAAAATTAAAAACTTAAATTTATTTACTGATCTCTTTTTATTACTGATTTAAAAAATCTATTCTGAAGTAACATACTTCAAAAGAATCATCAAACTTTTTTTAAAAAATTAAAAAAAAATATTAAAGCCTGCTTACGATAAAATTTTTAATTTTGGGTTTTTTTTCATTATTTTTTTTTTGGGAAAACCCGAAGGTTTTTTTAATGGTTGAAAAGCTTTTTTAAAGGGGGTATTTCAGAAATGTAAAAATTCAATATGGGTCCAAAAAAAAAAACACAAGTTCCCCCCCGGGGGCCGGGCGCAACATAGAAGGTATAGACTTTTTTTTTAGACCTTTTTTTTAAACCCCCTATCCTTCCCAAATTTTTTGAATATTTGATTCTTGCTTTTATAATAAAATAAATTTTGGGGGTTTTTTAAAAAAAGAAATTTTTGTATTTCACACTGTATTTACTTTTCGGTATCGATTTAAAATATTACAAACCCCGGATTACTATTAGGATACAATAACCTTTTTTTTTCCCTTTAACCGACTTTGTACCCTTAACGGTTTCCAATATCCCCATGTAACATCTTATTCTGACACCGTAAAAAAAAAGGGTTTTTTAAAAGATTGTTTTTGTAGAGATTGAAAGAAAATGGACAAGGATATAATATAAAGATAAGAAAGAACATGAAGCAGGTTATGATTCTTTTTTTTCAGGACTTAGTTTTTGGCCATGTGGAAGATGGGGAATATAAAAAAAACTGGGGAACAAAAAATTTTTTTTTGCATATAATGGGTTTTAGGTTCACAGAAAAAGTTATCAAACAAAGGGGATATTTGGGAAAAAAGGGGGAGAAGTTTTTTAATCCTTACCTAAATAAGTATGTTTATTATTTATAAAGAGTTTGGGGAAAAATATATTTTTAAATTAATTATCAAGAATTTAAAATTTTTATGGTGTTTTAGGATATTTTTAATGATGTTGACGGATAATCAGTTTCTAAACTTAACAGGCCAAGACTGTAAGTGTTTTTATTTTATAAGGGAGAATTTTTTCAGGGCTTATTATATTGTTTTTTCCCGTAAATCCTTCCAGAGTTTTACGTTTTTTTTAAAAGTTCCCTAAGGAATGGACAACCAATAATATAGTGCAATTATTTAGCCTTTTTGGGAAGAACAATGAAAAATTTTTTTTGTTGTGTCCCGTTTTCATAAAGGGGGGTGGAAAAATTGGTTTTTTTGTCCATCACACGCGTGAAAAAAATTTTTTCTGGGGCCCTTTATTATTTTTTAATAAGTCCAAGTATTTTTATTTAAACCCACAAAAAATTGGGGAAAAAAAACAGAATGGCAAGTACCACAACAATAGATTTATTAACTATTATTTATTTATTTTGGGGGTTAAGAGCATCATAATTTTTTTTTAAAAAAAAAATAAAAACGTGTGAAATGCAAAAATTCAATAAAAAAATAGCAATTTAAAAAAAGTTTTTGGGGAATTTTTATTATGATTTTTTTACCAATTCATTGTAGATTTAAATGAAGATACTTGGATTAAAATATAATACAATGGCCCAAATTGAAATTTAAATTTTTTTCAGGGGGGCCTGAGATTTATTTTGGGGGGGGCCCCAAAAAATATAAGGGGAAAAAGGGGATGATATTACCTTATTTAAATGTAAAAGTCCTTCCCCTTTTGCCTTTTTTTTTAAAAAAACGAATCAGTCACTTTATTATCAAAGTCAGGTATAATTGTAAATTTTTTTTTTCAATTGAAAAAATTTAGGCTTTAAACCCCCGCCTTGCAGCATCGTTTTCCCCAAAAAATTTTTTGGGGTTTTTAATTTTGTTGAAAAACATCTTTCGCTTTAAAATTGTTGACATTGGTTTGGGGAAAAAATAATATCTGCGAGTTTGAAGTTTTTTGAAAAAAATTTTTTTAAGATTTTTTTTGGATAAGAAAAAAAGGGAAAAACCCCCTTAAACCCCAAAAACATATCGTCCCTGTCGAAAAGGGGCTTTTAAGTTCATTTTTAAAATTTTCCAAAACGAAAAACGGGGAAAATTTTTTTCCCCCGTTAAAAAAAAATGTTTTGGGGGAAAAAATTTGTAACTTTCAAAATTTTTAGAAAAAATTTTTTTCGGCATTAAAAATTTTTAAAAATCAAATCTGTCTCTAATTTGTTTTTAAAATATTGTCACACACTTCCTTCAAATGACATGTCGCGATTCACCAGCAGACGCGTTTTTCCCTTTTTTTGGGGCAGGTTCTTTTCCCCCTTTTTCATTTTGGTGATGGGTATTTGTTTTTAATGCGGATAATTTTTTTCAAACTGTTCAATTGCATTTTGAATTTGATGTAAAAAATTTTGGTTTGTGTTTTTTTTTAAAAAAATATTTCAACGGGGGGCATAATGAAATGAAAGTTTTTTAACCAGTAAAGAAACTCTGCTTTTATTTAGATGATTTAAAAGTCCGTTTGCTTCACCAAGTATTGTGGAATCTGTACTATCATTATCTAAAATTTGTTCCAAGCACCCTTTTGAAAGAATCTTTATATTCAAATAAAGTATTAACAGTCCTATTTTAAAAAAATTTTTTTTTGGGTAAAACGTGGTAATCTTCGTTTAACTACCCCCTCAAGCACTGCTGTGCGTTTTGCTGATCTGTAAAAGGGAATTTTAAAATTTGAAAATTCAAAAATATTTTCCCCTTTTTTGAAAAGTCCCCCCCTTTTCCCAAATTAAATTTAAAATGAGGGGGAAGGGAAAAGAATAAAATGAGCTTTTGGGGAAAGACTTTTTAAGGAGCTTGAACGTTTTGGGTTTTTTCCGCTCATCACCCAGCGCCGTTTTTTTCCCCTTTTTTTTGGGGGTTTTTCGGGGAAGGGGAAAAGAATGACACGGGTTAGCCAAAAGGTTTTTGACAAATCTTTTGGGCCAGTAGCCCCCGGTTTAAAAAAAAACCCAAAAACGTTCATATACTTGTCCATAAATCATCGAATTATAAAACCTTTTTTTTTATTAGATGCATCAGTTGTTTCGTCAGCTTCAAAGCCACAAAAAATTTTCAAATTTTTTTTTTTAATAACCTGATTCGATAAACTCAACATAGCGTCCAACAACCCCCTTTTGTATGGTTTTAAGGACTTTAAAAATTTGATTTTTTTTATATAAGGAAGGAGGGGTTAATTAGCAGAAAAAAAACCTCCATTTTTCCCCGGGTTATTTAAAAATTTTTTCCCCCTCATGTCCTTTTGGGGAATTCAAATGCAAACAAAACTTTATGCACATAATCAGTCTTTTGGGAAAAAAAAGTTTTTTTTTTACCTGTTCATTTTGCTTCAATTTTTCCTGCAAAATATCCACTGTCTAATTGTTCTCGTATGTTTGTTTTCCCAAAAAAATTTTAAATCCATGGAAATTTTTAAATGGGAAACCAAATTTTTTTTTTTTTTTTCTCTGTCTGCCAATGTTTTAAATTCCACACCGTTTCGAGTCCAAGCTTTTTCGTTTCTAAACAATATACACAAAAACAAAAATTTATTTGTGACCGGGGAACCACAAATCCACTTTTAAATTTTCCAAAAAAATTTTTTTTGAACACTCTATTATATGTTCTAGTTTTACTTGAACTTTAATATTTATTAAATTTGGGGGAGATCGACCAATCTTTTAACTAAAAAAATTTTTGTTCAAACGTCAAGGGACCGTTCTCTAAGAGGTAGCGAACCGAATTTATTTCGGATTCCATTATCAGAAATACCCAAAATTACCCCAAAATTAAACTTCATAAAATTATTATCATGCATTTCCGCGCGCAAACCACAAAAAGTCAAAACCGCTTTTGGAGTTGGACTATTGGGGGACACGCAAATTTGGCCCATCATTGGCCCAAAAATTGGGAAAGGGGGATGTGCGATGTTCCGATTAGGGGTAAAGGAAAAAATTTTTTTTCCCCGGAAAAATTTGTTTTGAGTGCTGACCCCCGAGGTGTCGGGGGGGTAATTTTGGGAAAAATATTTTATGACAATAAATAAACTCGAATGAAAATAAATATTACAAAAATATTAGATTTAGAATTAAATAATTTTTTTAAAAAGGGGGGGCAGTGAAGGGGGTGGGCATTTTTCCCCCCGGGCCCCCTTGGGGGGGCCACTGTTAATTTTTTTTTCGAGAATGATGGGTAAAAAGGGTTTTAATTTTTTCCCACCCCTGTTAGATGAAAGGCTTTTGAGTTTTTTTGGAGAAAAATTTAAATTTTAAAAATTAAAAAGGGTAATTTGACACAATAAAATGGTGCTGCGTTTAAAGAAAGCGACTTTGGGGGGACCTAATTTTCCCCCCTTTTCCAGTCATTATTATAAAAAAAGTCGGTTATTTGGTTATTTATCCTAATTTATTGCTTTTATCTTCATCATTAATCTTTTTTTTGTGTTTTTAAAAATTTAAAAACACAAAGCGGCTTTACGCGTATGAGTAAATTCCGGGGAAAAATTTCCAATTTATGTCAAAAGCTAAACTATAACTATTTTATGTTTTACACGTTACAGAATTTATCAAAATTCCTTTTTTAACATATTTTTTTAAAAAAAGGGGGTTGAAAAAATGCATGAGAATCGCCCAAAATAATTTTCGTGGTATGTAATGTCTTTTAAAACATAGTCAAGTAAAACTTATTAAAAAATGTTGTTTTTTTTTTGGAATTTTCCCCAAATTTATATACATTTGTAACTTAAAACATAAAATATTTTATAAAAAAAAAAAATAGCCCAAAATTTTTGGGATTTATAAAAAATGAAATGTTTTTCCCTTTTGTTATAGGGTCAGCCCATAGAAGAAAAAAGGACCAATCAAAATTTGGGTATGCCTTTTTTTAAACAGTAAATTGACATTTTGGAAAAATTTTATACTCAGTATGTCATAAAAAACCAAACGAAATTTGCAAAAAAAAAAATGCGGAAAATTATCGGAAAAAGGTAGGTCTGTCTGTCAGGGTCGTCAGGGTCGGCAGGGTCGTCAGGGTCAAGCTCGAACTTATTTTTTTTTAAAAAAAACAAGTAGTTTTGGAACAGTGTTAAATTACATTTTTGGGGAATTTTTTTTATTGTTCAAAGGGGGGTTTTTTTGAATTTTTAGAGGTCTATCTTCTAGTCAATAAAACAAAAGTTATTCATAGAACCTATCAATAGGTGATTAGCGATAGTCAATATTCACTATTTAAAAATACGATTGGTCCCTTCTTCATCAATAGACTGAGGACTATTTGTTTCTGTTTAGACTAACATATATTTAAGCACAGAGGGTGTTCTCTCTTTATTTAGAAGAACTTTTTGCAACCATTTTTTTGTCTAATGTAATCTTTTCTTATTTAAAGTCCATTCGCGCCCCGAAAATGGAATCCAATTTGGGGTTTGGGGCATAATGTTTTTCCTAAAAAAGGTTTTTAATTGATAATTTTCAAAAAACTATATGAAAGCCAACACTTAAATCTAGGCTTCTGCTGTAATAGTTTTTTAAATTTGATTTTTTAATGTTTCCTTGAGTGAAAGTCAATCTCTAAAATCGGTTATATTTAGATACTATTTTCTTTAACCCGACTCATATTTCAAAATCCGTTACAGCAGAGGCATAGATTATTTCCTTACCTTTAAAATGGTGTATAATTTATGTCATTTAAGTGAAAAATAGTTACCGAAAAACGTTATCTCCTGTAGGCTTGCAATCGGAAACAACATTGCATCGATACACCGAATTTGGAAAAACCTAAATAAAATATAATATTTTTAATACGGCTATACGAAAATTGTGGTAGAGGGAGTTTGTTAGTCTCCGCCCATCGTCTCCGGTCCCTTTCGCCCGACCCCTAAGGTGTAGCGTAAATGCAATTTTAACTTTTTTCGAGAAATATTAATCTAAGAGAAAAAATTAATTGTTGCAGCACGAAGAACAATCTCCCCATATCTATCTACACCTGACATTAGTTAAAGAACATTAACACATTTTTCTGTTTATGAATTCTCCACGTCACGAGGCTATGTTATGCTAATCCATTGATGGTAACTCATTCTCTCAAATTTATTACAAGTGTCAAACACAAACACAAATTAATGTGTAGGATCTTCCAATGAGGACTTTAAACCAGAGCCATATTTAAAAAATATAAAATAAACTTTGTATTTTTTTTTCCCCTAGAATCTTAAAGAATACTTAAGAAAATGATTTAAATTAAATCAGAAAATATACGGCCATAAAATTAACATTTTCTTAACGCTATACCAAAAGATTTCGCCAAATACATTTAATTTTTCATTCTTTGTTAATTTAATTCATCATTAATTTTTAACGAGGCTTTCATCATTCCGCTTAAAAGTTTTCATCAACATTTTGAAGATAGTTTTTAAATTT
This sequence comes from Listronotus oregonensis, assembly GCA_019359885.1. Classification (NCBI taxonomy): domain Eukaryota; kingdom Metazoa; phylum Arthropoda; class Insecta; order Coleoptera; family Curculionidae; genus Listronotus; species Listronotus oregonensis. The sequence continues at coordinate 111,002 of JAHBCN010001957.1, forward strand.
ACCTAACATTTTACGTATGTGTAGGAAAAAAAACCTTTGCAAATTAGAATCAAGGTTGATAAAAATCTCGATTAAAAAAAAAAATAAAAAATGGACGATTAAAAAAAAGCGATTTTTTTTCAATCATATATTTTTTGATTTTTTAAAAGAATTTACCAGTTTTTACAAATATTATTATTCTTAAATATTTTTAACTCCTTATAGTTTGTTTTGTTAAGTAAACAAAAATATTTGTTAAAATTAGACAGAAATAGTACAGATACGAAGCAAAACTCGAGAAGTTTTAACATGCAAATTTCGTTCGCGTAGTTTTTGCAAGTTTGCGCCTTTGTCGAAACTTATATTAACGTAAAAATTTCGTCCGCGCAGTATTGCAAGTTTGTCGCTTTGTCGAAACTTGTAGTAACTGGCAGAAAACGCAGAAACAATACGCACTTATTTTAGTTATCAGTAATATTTTTGCTTTATGGGTTAATCTATCAAAACATTTGGACTCATGACAAGGCGGGGCAGAAAGGAATTTAGTATTTGGCAGCATTTTATAAAAAAGAAAAAAATGACCGAGTCGTCCAATTACCTTATAACTACATATGGTTATTCGGCACACTTATCCTCTTCAAAGATTTAGAAGCATTGCAGATAAAAGAACATATAGAACATATTTTGAGATACTTCAGAATTAGCCATTTGCCTAATGCTTGGTATAAAGAAAAAGGGGTCAAGAAATTGGTCTTACTTCAGGATGTTCGATGGAATGGAATTCAGATTGTCTTGAGATCATTGTAAATGAGTGGCCAAAATTGTTATTAATATGTAAAGGGCATAAAGATCAAATCGATCCAGTGATTTTTAAAAATTTTCAGATATCTGCATTAAAAGGATGGCTAAAGCTTTTTACAGTTGTTGCTAAAACCAATTTTATAGCACTGGATGCAATGCAACAAATAATTGCATTTTTATCTTAAGCAGTTTACACACGGAAAATAGTTACTGGCTATTTTTTACAGTTTTAAATTTGTAGAAGAAAGAAGTTTTGCGGTCAATATCAATTTTTAAGAACAGATATGTTCAAGTTTTAACCCCCTTTTCACTTTTTGCGTATTTTTGGATCCTACAATCCTACAATCCATTACTAGCTGACGAAAAGAAAGATGCCACCCATTGTTTCCAAATATTTTGCAGACACAGGATTATTACCATTACTAATTAAGTTGGAAGCTAAGTCGGACCCTTTTTACAAAACTCTGTTTTCAGAGGAAATAATCAAAAATGTAACAGCAGTACAGTGGTGGAGATCTCAAGAAGATGTTTCAGAAATTAAGCAAGTACTCCCTATAGTGATTTCTGTTTTGTGTGCCTGTGCATCGTCTGCTGATATCGAAAGGATGTTTTCTACTTAGGGGCTCGTACATGCAGATATAAGAAACAGACTTGGTAGTGACAAAGCAGCTAAACTAGTATTTTTATTTAAGCATTATAACACTTAGGTTTTTTTTGTTTTAATTAAGTTTTTTTTTTGTATTAAAAGGTTTTTAGTTTTAATTTTAATTATTTTTTTTAAGTTTTATTTTTGTAATAACCAGCTGTTTTTTGTCGATTATTATTATAAAATAATAAATAACACCACATAAAAATTGGTCTGGGTTTTATTTTTTGTATGAGCAAATATATTTTAAATGTTTAAATTTAAAAACCCTTTTTTTTTAAATTAATCATGATTTAAAAAAAAATCATACTGATTAAAGTCATGATTTTAATCGTGATTTTAATCATCTCAACCCTGATTAAGATTTGTATTTATAACTGTCCAATTTTAAGAAATACTATTTTTTAGGTAGTGTTTATGTATCGTGGATATCAGAGACCTCTGGGTACGTGAGCCTCTCTAAACGCGATCAGGCTGCCGTTGCGTTAAAGACTCTAAGCCAGAGCGACACATACAGTATAATGACATATGCGAAAAGGCAAGCACAGTTAGCAGGGCTGAGTACAATTTTGCCCAGTCCAATAAAAAGACGAAAATCAAACGAAGGTCCGCCCCAGACGAAAAGGAGGAAAACTGATAGTTTTGACGGGTTAGTGTGGTTTTTTTGTGAGTTTTGTGGTGGCTGGCCTTTTATTCTAGCAGTAAAGGTTTTGTTTGCTTTGGTTTTAGGCTTATTTGTTTTCTTTAATTAGGCATCATTATTTGTGTTAGGTTAAGGATAATTACTTTTTGGTGTGATTTAACTATTTTGTTGTTACTAATAAGTACACTGATGTTAACAAATATAGGATGTTTTAGATAATATATCTTAATATTTTTAATTTCGTTATTTTTGTAGCTTATTTTTAAAATTGGTATTTTTTATTTAACTCTTTGGACTGGGTGCCGAAAACAAGCATAGTTAAAAAAACATGTCAATACAAAATTTAAGATTAAAAATAGCTGCTTTAAAAAAGTGATTTAAGTTTTTTTCTCTCTTACTATCAAATATATATATATTATATATATATATATATATATATATATATATATATATATATATATATATATATATATATATATATATATATAATTGTTATATACATATATATATATATATATATATATATATATATATATATATATATATATATATATATATATATATATATATATATATATATATTTGTGGACTTGAGTTTTTATAATTATGCTCAAGATTTTTTTATTTTATATTTGGAAAGTAATGTATGAAAATGCTTAAGCGGTTCGCTATTCTTTTAAAATGATAAGTAATATATTTAAAGTTTATCTAAATCCACGAACTTTCGAATTTAAGGTGAAAGCTAGCGCTTGGCTATTTATTGCCAAATCACAGGACTGACTAACGGGGTGTGCCTTTTAATCCGTAGTGTTTCTTATATGATTCAAAATACCTAATAGAATTATGTTTACACACAAAAAAAATCAAAAAACCCAGTCAATTTAATTAACGTAATACCAGGGCCGGATTTAACTTTTTGCCGCCCATAGGCTAATATATTTTTGCCGCCCTAATATTTTATGGATATCCGAGCGAGAAATTAAGCATTAAAAGAACGTAAACTTTACTAGTAATTCTTATAAAAATTTAATAAACAAATTTAACAAAAGTAAATCATACCGACGGCGGCATCACGGACATTGAAAATTATCGACCACTGTCCCACCTTTATAAACTATTTACAAGGATCCTTACAAACCGAATAACAAGTAAATTAGATGCCTATAAACCAGTGGAGCAAGCAGCATTTTGAGAGGGAAACAGCACTATGGATCATTTGCAGACCATTCAACTATTAATAGAAAAGACCACAGAATACAATATACCACTTCATTTTGCATTTGTAGACTTTCATAAGGCATTTGACTCTGTCGAAACATGGGCTGTCCTGCGTGCGATGGATGGAGCAAGAATTGATTCGAGATATTCTACCCTTCTTAAGAATATATACAAAAGCGCTACCTTTCGAGTAAAAATTACGGAAGACCTGAGAACCGAAAAAATTACAATAGGGGAGTTCGCCAGGGTGATCCTATATCCCCAAAACTTTTTACGTTGGCCTTGGAGGACGTATTTAAAAAGCTACCGTGGGAAAATATAGGTGTATACGTTGATAGTACCTTTTTAAACCATTTACGCTTTGCCGATGACATAGTGCTTATTAGTTCAGATATCGAAGAGCTTAAGAACATGCTAGAACAACTAAATGAAGCTGCAAATAACGTCGGACTAAAAATGAATTTATCAAAAACAAAAATAATTAGCAGGACTGACGAAATCATAAGAATAGCAGACAAAACTTTGCATATTGTGGATGAATATATATGGTCATGTCATTAAAATGGGGAAAGGAAAATCAATCGGCAGAGATAAAACGAAGAATAAAACTAGCATGGGTAGCATTTAGAAAAGTGAGTCATATAGTTAAAAACCCTGATATTCCTATAAACCTTAAAAAGTATTTAACACATGCATCCTCCCTGTCGCAACATATGGTCTTGAGACAAAGGCTATAACCAAGAAATACACCAATAACCTTAGGACAATGCAAAGAGCCATGGAACGGGCAATGCTTGGCGTTAGCGTACGAGATAAAATCCGTAACGAAGAAATAAGAAGAAGAACGAAGGTAGTGGACTTGATACAGCGAATCGCTGAACTTAAGTGGCAATGGGTCGGTCATGTTGCCAGACTAAGTGTGGACAGATGGGTGTCAAGGCTTGTATACTGGAGACCACGACAGACAAAGAGGAGTGTCGGCAGGCCACAAAGAAGATGGTTGGATGACGTTAAAAGAATAGCCGGAGGAAGATGGTACCATATAGCAAAAGACAGAGCAGCATGGAAACAAATAAAAGAGGTCTCTGTTCAGCAGTGGACAGATAATGGCTTTACAAAGAAGAAGAATAAATCATACCGAAAATTAAATAACAATTCCTTAAAACAAACAAATTTCATAATATAACAACAAAATATATATTGAAATGGTGAAACAAATAAGTCTTTTTTTGAACTATTTGTTATTTAATTATAGGCAAAACGGCAAAACCCTATACTAACATTTTTCTTGGAACCTTTTTTCTGCAAAATCATTATTTATATCATAAAAATTTACGATTACATTTTTTAAAAAATTAATCGCCAATTTGCCGCCCTTAATATTTGCCGTCCTAGGCTTCAGCCTAATCAGCCTTTGCGAAAATCCACCCCTGCGTAATACTTTCTCATATTTAGTGCAATTATACAATTTTTGGAATAGACATATTACGCCATCGGTTTGATTCTGCTTCTTTATTTACTTGATCACTGTCAAAGAATATCTTTCTATAATTATAATCATCTCCCCTGACAATCTCTGCTTACTTAAAATATATGAACTTCCTTAAACTACTCCACCACTGCATTTTGATAATTTGTTAAATATATTTTAATTTTGAAACCTACGTGGAATTGGCAAAACTGGTCATTCAATTTTTACAGATTCGTGAACTAATGCGCATTTTTTTACGTAGAATTGATATCTACAGGGCGATTTCTGTAGGAGGTATGAAGGGCGATTTCTGTAGGAGGTATGCCGTCATTGAGATTTTTTTAATGGCCATTCTCATTTTAGTATAGATTAAATAAAAAAAAAAACAGATAAAAAAATACTAATTTTATTGGCAATAAAAAATTTATATACAGCTAAATTAAATGCTCAAATTAAGCACCGTTGGCTGCTTGATAATAGCCAAGTGGATTAATAAATTCTTTTTGGACATTTTCAATAACTTTAGGAGGTATAAATTGTATTTCGTGACGAATTCTGTGTATAAATTCTCTGGCTTTCTAACGTACATTTTATTTTTTAAGTATCACCACAAAAAGTAATTCAGGGGTGTTAAATCTGAACCCATTGACTTTAAAAGAAAAGGCCTTGTCAGAAAAAAATATGTTCCTTAAGAAATTATTATCACCATCTATTCCACTAAGCAATGTAACTATTTCGTTTTGGCTACGCATTCTATTTCCAAATTCGATTAAAGTAAGAATTTTAATTCTTTCTCGTTTCATTAGTTTAACCATTTGGTTGAAAATAACAAAAAAAAATTTCTCGATAAACACTTTAATTACGCTGCTTTATCATAAAGATCAGAAAAAATTCTTTAAAGAGCTATCTTGAAAGACTTTTTAACGAAGTTTAATTTCAAATTACTGACACCTGACAATTTTCAAATATTTATTGTCAAGGTAACTGTTAGGCAGCCAACTATACACAATTTGTACATTTAATTTTTCTACTCGGTAAGTTCACTTTATTGAGAGTGCTGTAAAAATTCCTTGCCACACTCAGTGCTGTGAAATTTCTTTAGCGGTCTTTTGTAATATGTTTATATTTTATGATATGTATTTTCATGATGCTACCCACGACTAATAGCGAACAAGTGTACAAAATATTTTTACTAGGTACCTATTTTTTTCTTATACTTTTATAGGTTTCTTCTCTACTTATATAATGAAACAGTCTGTACCTAAAATATTATAAATCATTTTATGAGAGGACTTTGCTTAAGCGTCTGGTCTAGAAGGCATTTTTCAAAATCTGCCCAACTGCATATCATTTTTTCTTGCCCAGAGCAACAAATCAATATTATAATTTACGTCTGTAGTTACCACGTAGACAGTCCAGAGAAGTTCATGTTTTGTGGTTAAAATTTTTGATTTTCTGGTATTCTCGAGAGATGGAGAGCTCCGATGAAGAAATATCCGAAGCAGCAAATGCAGTAGTGGGCTCTTTAATTCCACAAAAATATCATTACCAACACACTAAAGAATATAATAAATTACAAATGTGATGCAAAGCAAAAAAATCAACAGGATTTAACGAAGAGGTACAGTAACGGCTATTAAATCTTGAGCAATTCTTTTTCCTTTTCGTAAAATAGGCTTATGCCTATTGAAACCTACTATACCTGTTGAAAAGCCTAATAAAGAAACAGGTATCCGTTGTCAGTGTCTAAAAATATTTTTTAAAATGCCAAACTTAACCTTGGATCAAGAAGTATTAATTATTTATTATATTAAGCAGAGAGGTTGGCCAAAAAAGGATGTGGCGGATTTAAATGTTATGAAAAATGTTTGGGGCTTATAGTTAAAAAAATAAATAGGGAAGATGAGTTTAGGCCGCAAACGAATTTAAGGATAAAATTTTAGAGGCGTGGAATGAGTTACGAGGAAATCCGGACCATGCCCGGGCTTTGGTCCATTCGATGCCTGGAAGGCTAAACTCTGTATTAGAAAAAATAGGGTCCGCAATAAAATATTAAATTTGTTTGGAAGGGCCTTTAGTTTGTTTGAATTTATTAAATTGTTAATCCAATTATTAATTTGTTAGTTTTTATAAAATATAAATATTTTCTTTTACCTTTTGCTTTATTTATAGTAATTATAAGTAAAACAAGGTAAAAAAGAGCGATTTACAAAAATTGGCAGAAAAGTCAAAATTTGACAAATTTTTTGCCCAAGATTTAATGGCCGTCACTGTACTTTTGGTATATTTATATAAGATATCTAAAAAATATTTAACTTCAAGTCTATGGTCAAAGGATTCTATGATAAAACAAATGGTACAATTAAAGAAAAATATTGTTATTTAAAAATTTTATAAGTTAACGTCATACATGAAGCGAGTAAATATAGGTTATAAGCCTAAAAATTCCAGGACAGAGCAGTTTCTAGTCGAAGCACCTAATAACGTTTACCTAGTAGCTGCTATTTTCGTCATGGCAGGCGCCCGTCGCCGTGAAGAATGAAATTAACAGTTGACGATGTAAGAGAAAGATTACAAAAACTATTGTGTGTAATTCGAGTGCAAAGTGAGTTTGCCGCTCTTGCAAGATAGCCGAGCACCGCTACGCGTCGCGCGTCAATCTTCTAGGTCAGAGCGGCAATGTATCACTTTGCACTCTTAATACACAAATAGCTATTATAGTGTATTTATTCATATTTAACCAAGAAAAAACCACTCATAAAATTTTCGGTAGCTGACACGAGTCTTTATTTACACAACTAAACTTTGAATACCGCCGGAAGTACGTTCGCAAATTTTTGTCCAGGTTAAAATAATTATTACTGATTTGTTCCAAATACTATACAATGGTTTTTGAACATGAAAAGCCCGGTTAAAGAAAGGTTTTATGGGACATATACGGATTGTTTACTTAGAATATTTTATGGGTTTTTTTGCTACAGGAGATTTAGGACTGATTTTTTGTTAGTTTTAATATGAATACATACATTTTACCGCACTGAATAAAAATTTAAAAAAATGCAATTAATGTACTTGCATTTGCGCAATAAATAAAATAGAAATATTTATAGTTTTTAACAATCAATTTGCTACTTTTTATTAATGTTTTCTTCTAAATTTGATTTTTGTTCCGAAAATTATTTGCTTGAAGCAATAGGGCCACTTTCCGCACTTGTTAGGTAAATAACTATTATCTACAACCGTGCGGTACCTAGGTTACAAACAATATTTTAAGTGTGGTAAGTGTCACTTTACCGCACTAGTGTGGTAACTGTTACTTTACCGCACTAGTGCGGTAAGATCATTTTTACTAAGGACTTTTCAAAAATCGTTTATTTAAACATCGTTTAACAATTATTACTTCAAGTAAATTACCTAACATACAGATAATATTCCTAAAAGTTAAACGTAATAGTCGAGTTGCTCACATTTCCTATGTTTACGACTGCCGATTGAAATGGCTTTCTTTTGCGGTGGTGTCATTTTGACAATGGCTCACACCGATTGAGGTAACTGGTAGTTTAATCAATTTCTAGTGTAAAATTGGGATAAACGTCAAAGAAAAATTATTATCCCAAAAAAACCTGATGGTTATAGATAAAAGACTATACATAACTCGAGTGGTAACGGTTTTAGCGCACTTAAGTGAATGCCAAACTCGCCTTTGCCTCTTTTTGCAAACTTCACTTTGCGTGCGCTAAAAATCTACTTACCACACTTGTTATGTAATATACTATTATAAGTTTTATTGCCATTAAATTTGGTATTTTAAAATTTTAAAAGCGTTTTTCTTGTTTTTTTCCTTTTTTTGTTATCCAGGCCATACTTAAAATTATCTTATTGGATTAGAAAATGTGCGCTTTCCAACGTAATAAAAAAATGGGTGTTACCATTAAAAAAATATATCGATGATATCATACCTCCCACAGAAACCACCCTGTATGTATTAATTCTATCTGAAAAAATGCGCACAAACGAAGTAAACTTTAGGAATTCGAGCGTTTTTTTTCCAAAAGTTATTTCTTGAATTTTTAACAAATTTATCCACTACTTTAAGGATGCACTGTATATTGTGTATTATGATTGGTTTAAAGTTATTTTAATGCCTTTATTAAGTTAATTTACAAGTAAACATTTATAAGTTTGGCCGACCAGGCGTTTTCCTCAAAAATTGAGGTCCACGAGAACGAGTAGTTGTTTTCTATGTATTTTTTCCCCGATGAATCCTAATCTTAAACGCGCTTTCCAGAAAAGTGGTCAGAAAATTGTTATCAACAATTTAATTGTTTAAAATACTATAACTAATAAGCTATTGAAGATAGAAACATGTTTTCAATTTTTTTTTGTTCCCTAAGAAAAAAAGAACAAAATGGCGTTTGCTAAATTAAAATCCGTCAATAAAAACTGGAGATATTGTAAATTTAGTGCAAAAATATCGCAAAGTAACGATTTTTCCGAGCTTTTTCGCATAAATTGGCTTATATTCAACGTAGAAAGTTCTACAGCCGCTTGTTTTAAAGCTTTGGGTCTAAGCTTTAAAATGAGATATGATAGACTCCTAAATATTATTTTGAAAATTGTGAAATTATTTTTTTATTCAAAACGGATATTTTGAGATTTGCTAAATATATTTTACTTCATTTTTCACTGGGCTACAGTCATTTTAAGATGAGCGGTCGCCGCGTGCGCTGGCTCACAACAGCTTAACATAAGGATTTTGAAAAATTTTGCTATTCAGTAAAAAATTATTTAAAAAATCATCGAGAACAAATTTATTGATTTGATTGATTGATAATGATTTGAAAAATTTTTAAGAATGATCAAGAAATTGAACTGGCGCGCATTAGGCGCTTCAATATTTTGCAGTCGAGCATTGTAATGACAGTACTTGTTAATCAAGTTGAGAGCTTGCATAAAAAGTATGTACGTTAGTAACGCCAAATTTCAATTTTTTAAATGAATGTATTAAGTTTGAATTTTATGTGATTATATCTTAAAATATATTTAATTAAAACAATGTATCTATTAATTCACTATTTATATAAGTAATCGCATCCAGATAATTTTTAAATGTTTTTTTAATCAATGAGTATTTTTTTTATTTTTGGATCAATAAATTAATCGTATGATCAGTTATAATATTTTAATATGTAATCAATTTTAGAGTTTGTAATAGAATGTAAAAAAGATTTAATTATTAAAAACGTAGCAACTACTACTATGTTGCGCATACGGGTATGTAAATTCGAGGAGCATCTGGGACCAAAAGGAAATAATTCGGTTTAAAATTACCAAATAAAATATTTTTAAGGATCATAATATATTTTCAAAAGATAAATTTGGGATTTCTAAATGAATTTCAAGTGATTTTGACTAATTAGTAAAAATTTTTAGAAATTTTATGTTAAGTTTTTGGCTGGGCGCCCGCCAAATGAAAAGGCGGCTATCCGCCTTTTGAAAAAAAGAATCATTTCACAAACATTAATCAGTGATATTTCAAATAATTTTAGTTGACAATACCTAAAACAAATTGCTCTGCTTTTTTGTCAAAAAAATGCTTTTAAGAGGCTGTAACTTTTTCCAATAATATTATGGGGGTCATCATGTCTAATTTTAAAGTTTAGATCTTAATCTTTAAAATAAACGGCCGTTGGACTACGTTCTTTTTCTTTTTCTTCCCTGGGAGCCGTCTTGACTAGCGGAGGCAGCGCAGCCTCTTGTTTCTTTTACAAGTATGTATAACCCCGAAACTGGTAGGTTAATAGCTTCCTGTGGGCTTATTTTCGGTTGCCCAAATAATGTCTGTCTTTTGTGATTCAACGCTTCACATTCGCAGGATATGGTAGGTTATTTCTTCCCTCGTCGCACATTCCCGCAACTTGGGTCCCCTTTTTATGAGCCTATCTTGTGTGGGTGTCCTCTTGGGTTATCGGGCCCTGATAGCAGCCCTACTGTTAAGCGTAGTCTTTTCCTACTTTGAGTAGTTTTTCCTTCGTTCTTTGGGATGGGCCCCTTATGAAGCCCTTCTTTTCCCTGTCTTATTTTACTGAGGCTCCCCCCGTATTCCTCGTGTTTGTTTTGGATCCACTCCTGGTTTCTTCTCGTGCTGTGGTTTTGGTCACCCAAGAGCAGGTTCTGGTCCAAATAATTGTGTGGCTGATTCCCCGTCTCGCTAACTCATCCGCTTTTGTGCCTTCTATTCCCGAATGTCCTGGTACCCACAGAATAGTTACCCTGTTGTGGTTAGTTCTGGTTAGTGGACTACGTTAAAGAAGCCAACTTATGAGCGAGAAAGTTTGGAAAAATCGTTATTTTGCAATATTTTTGCACTAAATTTGCAATAGATCTAGTTCTTATTAAGGATTTTAATTTAGCAAACGCCATTTTGCTCCTTGTTTCATAAGGCACCAAACGTATTTGAAAACATTTTTCTATGCTACAGCGTTTTAAACAATTAAATTGATTATAACAATTTTCTGACCACTTTGCGGAAAAAGCGGGTTTCAGATACGGATACAGCGGGAAAATACAGGGAAATCAACTACTCGTTCTCGTGGACCTTAATTTTCACAAAAACGCCTCTGCAGCCGAACTATTATATTTTAGTCATAAATAAAGTTATGTGGTCTATTATATTTGGTATTTTTTTAGAGG